>PISX010009723.1:0-10016 GCA_004024625.1 Mellivora capensis | reverse complement strand
GCCACCCAGGCGTCCCCCCCCCATGATGTTTTTGATAAATCTGTAAGCATATCCAATTTTTCCTTTAACTTTTATTCCATTATATGTTGCCATACGAATATTCTATTTTGGGTATCTTACCTGAATTCTTCCAGTTAAGATTTCTGGTGCTGGAATCATGCACAGAAAGGCCTTCTCTAGTGGCACCCGCGTGGCTCAGTCAGTTAAGCGTCCAAATCTTGGTTTTGGCTCAAGTCATGATCTCATGATCTCGTGATTGTGGGGTTGAGCTCCATGGGGAGCCCCAAGTCAGGCTCCATGCTCAGTGGGGAGTCTGCTTGAGATTCTCTCCTCCTCCTCCACGCCCCCTGCCCACTCACTTTTTCCCCTCTCTTAAACAAATAAATCTTCAAAAGAAAGGCTTTCCCCACCAGAATACAGAAATCCCTTCTACTAATTTTTGTTTTTTTTTTTTCAGTTAATGTGGTTTTTATTTTTCATATTTAAGTTAACCTATATGGCATATTTTTGCCTATTAAACTGTATAAAATGCTATTTGGTATCCAATGATATGATCATATCAATTTTTTATCTACTAATGTGATTAATTACATAACAGACTGCGACTACTGGCCATCCTAGCAGTCCTGGAAGAAGCCATGCTCTATCAGTCCTTCAATATTCTCCTGGATGACACATTATGGAACTGGCTAGACTATCCGCAAGACCTCCAGAGAGAGCGGAGAATGAGTTCGGAATGGGGCACTGGTCGGTCAGGTGGCCTAGAAGATGTCTGTGTTCAAAAACCTGTGACCTGGCTGGCCCCTTGATTTTGTAAACAGGTTTCTTGCAAAACATCTGTGCTCCTCCCTGACACATCGGATGTGACTCCTTCCACACTGTTTTAACAGCAGAGCTGAGCACCTGCTATGAACACTCCTTGGCCCACCAAACCCAAGACATTTACTACCTGGCCCTTCACAGAAAAAGTCTGCCAACACGTGGTACATTACCAAGTCTCTTAAGATGCTGCCACATCTACCTAGTGACGTATGAAATATGTGATTTCATTTACAAGAGGCCATTCTATCTGGCCCTCTACACGTTAAGATGTTTCCTACTTTTCTTACATTATCTTTCCTTCTTCCAACTTTTTTTAATTGTATAGAAAATGCATAACATAAAACTCTTAATTTTAGCCATTTTTAAAGTGTACAGCACTGAGTGCATTCACACCGTAACCATTAGGACAACCTGCCCCCAGAACTTTCACATCTTCCTCAATTGAAACTCTACACATCGAATAAGTCCCATCTCTTGGCAACAACTGCTTCACTTTATGTATGAATCTAACTATTCGAGGAACCTCAGGTAAGAGAATTTACAGAGTTTTTGTCCTTTTGTGCCTGGCTTATTTCATTTAGCATGAAAGTCTTCAAGGTCTATGCACGTTGTAGCACGTGTCAGAGTCTCTTTCCTGTCGAAGCTGAAGGATTCTCCATTGTATTGATTTAATGTGTCTTGGATCCATTCACCTGTTAATGGACACTTGGTTGCTTCCACCTTTTGGCTGCTGTGAATACGGCTCTTAAAAAGATGGGTGTGGGGGCACCTGGGTGGCTCAGTGGGTTAAAGCTTCTGCCTTCAGCTCAGGTCATGATTCCAGAGTACTGGGATCGAGCCCGGTATAGGGCTCTCTGCTCCGTGGGGAGCCTGCTTCCTCCTCTCTCTCTGCCTGCCTCTCTGCCTACTTGTGATCTCTGTCAAATAAAATATTTTAAAAAACAAACAGGGGCACCTGGGTGGCTCAGTGGGTTAAAGCCTCTGCCTTCGGCTCGGGTCGTGATCCCAGAGTCCTGGGATCGAGCCCCACATCGGGCTCTCTGCTCAGTGGGGAGCCTGCTTCCTCCTCCCTCTCTCTCTGCCTACTTGTGATCTCTGTCAAATAAATAAATAAATAATCTTAAAAAAAATAAAAAAACAAACATGGGTGTGTAAATACTCGCTGAGTGTTCACGTTCACTTCTTTTGGGTTGATACTCAAAAATGGAATTTATGGATCATATGGTGATTCTACATTTGATGTTGTGAAAAATTACTTTATCATTTTTCTGCAGCAACTGGCCCATTTTATATTCCCATCAGCAATGCACAGGGTTCCCATTTTTCCACATCTTCACCAACAGCTGTTTTATTTTTTTTAATAATGGTCTAATGAGTATAAAAAAATGATCTCATTGTGGTTTTGATTTGTATTTCCTTAATGATTGGTAATCTTGATTGGTAATCTTTTCATTATTAGTTTGTTGGTCATTTGCATTTCTTCTTTACGAACAGTCCATTCAAGTTCTTTGTCAATTTTTATTTTTATTTTATTTATTTTTTTAAAGATTTATTTATTTATTTGACAGAGAGAGAGATCACAAGTAGGCAGAGAGGCAGGCAGAGAGAGAGGAGGAAGCAGGCTCCCCGCCTAGCAGAGAGCCCGATGCGGGACTCGATCCCAGGATCCTGAGATCATGACCCGAGCCGAAGGCAGAGGCTTAACCCACTGAGCCACCCAGGCGCCCCTCTTTGTCAATTTTTAATCAAGTCGTTTTGTTATTGTTGAGTTGTAGGGAACTCTGTATGTTTTGGACATTAAGCCCTCAACAGATAATCTGCAAATATTTTCTCCCATTCTGTGGACTTCTTTCTTATTTGTTTGATAGTGTCCTTTCTACACAGATATTTTTAATTTTATGGAACCCAACCTATTGTTAGATCCAAGAAATTGGCAATCAAATGTCATGAGGTTTTCCCCTAATTTTATAACTGTAGTAGTTCAGGTCTTGGATCTATTTTGAGTTAATTCTTCTGAATGGTATGAGACAACTTGTAATGGTGTTAAGGGTCCAACTTCATTTTTTTTAATGTGTATATCCAACTTCCCCAACATAATCTGTTGAAAAGACTGTGCTCTCCCCACTGAATGGTCTTGTTACCCTTGTCAAAAATCATTTGACCATATATGCAAGGATTTACTTCACTTAAAAAAAAATAAAAACAGCTTTACTGGGGTATAATTCATATATCCATATAATTCATCCATTTAAGCACACAATTCAATGGCTTTTGATATAATCACAGAATTGTGTAACATTACACAATCATTCTGGAACATTTTTAGCACACACAAAGAAATCCTACACCCATCAGCAGTCACTCTCCGCTACCCCTCCCCCAAATGTAGGCAACCACTAATCAGCTTTCTGTCTCTATGTATTTCCCTATTCTGAATATTTCATATAAATGAATCCTACAATATCTTGCCTTTTGTGACTAGCTTCTTTCACTTAGCATATTTTCAAGGTCCATCCACGTTGTAGCCAGTGTCAGTACTCCATTCTCTTTCATTGTTGAATAATATTCCATTGTATGGATACGTCACATTTTGTTTATCCATTTATCAGTTGATGGGACATCTGGGTTGTTTCCATTTTTTTGGGCTGCTATAAACATTGGTGTAAATTTCTGTGTAAACACACATTTTCAATTCCTGAGTATACACTTAGGAGTGCAACAGCTAAGTCGTTATGACTGAACTTTCTGGGGTCTAGCCAGGCTGTTATCCAAAATGGCTGAACCGGTTTACATTTCTACCAGCAGAACGTGAGGCTTCCCATCTCTCCACATCCTCACCAACACTTGCTATCATCTGTCTTTGTGATGTTAGCTATCATAGTGGATATGAAGTGATAGCTCACTGTGGTTTTAAACTGCTTTTCCCAGGGGCGCCTGGGTGGCTCAGTGGGTTAAAGCCTCTGCCTTTGGCTCAGGTCATGATCTCAGGGTCCTGGGATTGAGCCCCGCATTGGGCTCTCAGCTCGGCGGGGAGCTTCCTTCCCCTCTCTGTCTCAGCCTGCCTCTCTGACTACTTGTGATCTTTGTCAAATAAATAAATAAATATTTTTTAAAAATTGCTTTTCCCTAATGATTAGTGATTCCCTAGTGATGCTGAGCATCTTTTCGTGTGCTTACTGGCCATTAGTCTATGTTCTTCAGAGAAATGTCTACTCAGATCACTTGCCTATTTTTAGACTGTTATTTGTCTCTTTTGTCTTTATAAGAGTTCTTTAAAAACTGTGGATAAAAGTCATTTTTCCATCTCTAATCTATAAACTAAGGGTGGTTTTGTTTTTCCCTTGAGATCCTATGATGGTAACAGGGTGCTGCTCTGAAGCTAGGAAACTGCTGGTTTGAAATTTTGAATGGACTGTATACTGACTGTATACTTAGAGAAAGTAATGCAATTTTTGTTCCATTCTACATTTTTGATAAATCTGATCTCATTTTCATTAGTCATTTTACATTAACTTTGGAGTACAAAATTTGCAGGGTCCCCTGGCTGTTCTTCAGCCAAATTAATTACAAATTCAAAAGTTGATACAGGGCACTTGGGTGGCTCAGTCAGTTGAGAGTCTGACTCTTGGTTTTGGGTCAGGTCATGCTCTCAGGGCTCTCTGTTGGGCTTTGCACTCAGGGCACAGTCTGCTTGAGATTCTCTCCCTTCCTGCCCCCAACTCCACTGACACTTGTGCTCTTTCTCTCTAAAATAAATAAAATCTTGGGGCACCTGGGTGGCTCAGTGGGTTAAGTCGCTGCCTTCGGCTCAGGTCATGATCTCAGGGTCCTGGGATCGAGTCCCGCATCAGGCTCTCTGCTCAGCAGGGAACCTGCTTCCCTCTCTCTCTCTCTGCCTGCCTGTCTAATTGTGATCTCTGTCAAATAAATAAATAAAATCTTAAAAAAAAAAAAAAAGGTGATATAGCCTGGGGCACCTGGCTGGCTTGTCAGTGGAGTGTACAACTCTTGATCTCACGGTCATGAGTTCAAGCACCAAGTTAGGCATGAAACCTACTTAAAAAATAAATTCTATTTAAAACAAAAGAAAACAAAAAGTTGATACAGCCTTCCCTTAAATATTCTGTCCCATTATACAATTAATATTTTCACTATCTTTATCAATGTCCTCTGACCATTTAGCAAGATTGGAAACATTATCATTTACTATCTAATAATAACGATATTTAGTGACTTTAGTTTTCTTCTCGGTAAAAATCCTTTCTCTGGTTAGTATGCTTTAGCTTTAAAATACTACTTTCTGCTTATTAAGCACCTACTATATCCTAGACACAGCAATAGGGGATGCATAAATATCACGTCACTTCATGATCTCCATTTAACAGATGGGTAATCTGAGGCTCCGAACTGCCTGAGCTTTTAACCTCCACAACACTGCCTCAAAGAAGTAGAGGAAATACTACGAGATTTTTATCATTTTGTGCTTCTCTAAAAGTTTATTTCATTTTTTAAAAAAGACTATTATCTGAGAGAAAGAAAGTATGCGCAAGCAGGGGGAAATCTCAAGCGCACTGAGTACGGACCCCTATGAGGGGCTTGATCCCACAACCCTGAGATCATAACCTCAGCCAAAACCAAGGGTCAGACGCCTAACCAACTGAGCCACCCCAATCATTTTGTGCTTTTAAAAATGCATGAACAAATGCAAGTACGTGTAGTCAACTGCTGCAACCATGCACAGGAAGTCAAGAGAAGTCCTCTGCTCCCAGGGCTACAGAGGACCAACTAGTGAGCTCCAGCAGACCCCCCAAACCTAAATTTCACCTTTGTTAGAACATGGGTTTGAAACATAAGTAAGACCATGAACTACCTTATCTCTCAGATCACTTCCAACTCATGACTTCTATAACCATGAGAATGATTACTTTATCTGACTATCTACTGGACAGCATATGCAGGTTTAGGTTTCTAAATCCAAGTAAGTATGTATGCATGTATTAAAAGTTTATCTTTTTGGGCACCTGAGTGGCTCAGTTGATTAAGCACCTGCCTTCAGCTCAGGTCATGATCCCAGGGTCCTGGGACAGAGTCCTGCATCGGGCTGCTCAGCGGAGAGTCTGCTTCTCCCTCTGCCCCTCCCTCCACCCACTCTCTCTCTCTCTCTCTCAAATAAAAAAAATAAAATCCTAGGGGCGCCTGGGTGGCTCGGTGGGTTAGGCCTCTGCCCTCGCCTCAGGTCATGATCCCAGGGTCCTGGGATCGAGCCCTGCATCTGGCTCTCTGCTCAGCGGGGAGCCTGCTTCCTCCTCTCTCTCTCTGCCTGCCTCTCTGCCTATTTGTGATCTCTCTCTGTAAAATAAATAAATAAAATCTTAAAAAAAAAATCTTAGGAAAAAATTTATTTAAGTAATCTTTACACCCAAATGTGGAGCTTGAACTCACGACCCAGGGATCAAGAGTTGCACGCTCTTCCAACTGAGCTAGCCAGGTGTCCCTTTTAAAGTTTTTTTTTAAGTTTATTTATTTAGTATCTCTATACCCAACATGGAGCTCTAATGACCCCCAAGATCAAGAGTCCAATTATTTATTGATGGGATTTCCACCCTAGCTTACTCTACAGGGATTCCCCATTGCCTGAAAGTGAATCAAAGTTCTTAAAATAAACTTTACCACGCTATTTCCGTCCTACACCACTTTCTTTAAGGGTGGGGAAAGCAGATGAAAATTTAATAAACTGGAAAGCACTTGTAAAAAGAGATCACAAACTGTATCATCTTTGTCGGGCTACCCAACAGCTTATTATACTGAGCCAAGATTTACCTGTAAAGAACCAACTAAAAATAGAATCCCTGGATGGGTTATCCTGGATGAGAGAAAAACTTACCTTCCAAATTATATCCTTTTGAACAGTGATTTAATTTTTTATTATATTTTTCTATTAATTTGTATTATCTTAAAACACAACAAAAATTAGAAGGATTCTACAGATCAGCAGGTGAGACATACTGGTTCACTCAGCCCAGACATGAATGATTAAGAACAACAGCAACAAAAAAAAACTTCCTTCTTTTTTTAAGTGAGCTCTTTCAGACAAAAGTTAAGAAATTAAATACGCACCTTCCAACCTGGTATGTGGGGACAGCGGTAGTTCCAAATCTTTGCATCCCATAGTAGTTAATAAATCCGATCTCCTTGAGAGAGTTCATAGCTTGCTGAACTTGGTCGTCAGTTCCTGTTATATTTCTGCAAGGGCCGAGTTACCCAGAGAAAAAAAACGCAGTCAAACACATTCAGGGATGCCTATCATCAATGATATGGCTTGGCTTCGTGCCTTTCCCTTATCCCCTGCAGCTTTCTCTCCACCTGCTGAGGACTCTGTGTTTTTTTAAAAACCGGTGGTGAAATACAGATAACATTAAATTGACCATTTTGGCCATTTTAAAGTACACCGACAATGTTGTGCAACATTCCCCACTATCTACTTCCTGAACTTCCCACTCTTCCCAAACTGAAACTTTGGACCCATTAAACAATAGCTCCCAAGTCGCCCTCTTAAACTCCCCGCCCCAGGTAACCTTTCTTCTACTTTCTGTGTCTGTGAATTTGCCCATCCTAGCTACTGCCTATAAGCAGAAGCATAGGCTCTTCTTCATCTCAACACTGTGTCTGAAGCACATGGCTCCTTTCCAAAGGAGGCGCTGAGTTTTGAGAGGTTGAGGGGGTGTTGGTACAATTCTCCAGCACTATTTGCTCTCCCAGCCCTATGAGGCTCTGCTGGGCCTTCTCTCACTGCCACACCTGCTAGAACCAGCTCACCTGGATTAATAACTATTCCGAACAGATGTGAGGGGGCCCAGCGAGACTCTCTCTGGTCTGCACTCCTACCTGCAGGTCTTTACCTGAGGACAACTGTGAAGTGATTCCCTTGAAGCTCTCCCAGTTTCAGAGGGTTTTTCTGATAGCTGAAATTCCCCAGCTTAAAGTTCATCAAGCACTTGTTCAAGTGGGCAAGTCTTTGAGCGGTTATTCTAAAAAATATAAAATAAAAAAGGAGCACAAAGAGGATCATGAAATACTGCCCGAAGGGGCACCTGGGTGGCTCAGTCATTAAGCGTCCGCCTTTGGCTCAGGTCATGATCCCAGTGTCCCGGGATCAATCCCCACATCAAGCTCCTGTTCAGCAGGAAGCCTACTTCTCCCTTTCCTGCCCTCCCTGCTTGTATTCCCTCTCCCTGTCTGTCAAATAAATAAAATAAAATAAAAAGAAATACTGCCTGAATGAAATAGTCTTGGGCACCCTGCTACAGGAAACAACAGCTAGAAACAAGACCGCACCAAGTTATGAGGAGCAGAAACACAGGCAAGTGGGCTGAGCATTTTTCATTTCCCTCCGGATTGTTCCTCCAGCAAAATGATGCTGATTCGATCTTACTGGATAGATTAGCCTGGGCCACATTTATATTCATAAAGCCTACTGTGATTTATGAGTAATGGAACAATCATATCTGTAATTTGCTACATTTTGTGAGAGGGAAGGGGATAATGACAGCAATCCCTCAGTCCTATTTTCATCTATCAGAAAAATACTGTAATCTTAAGAAGAAAACATACAGAGAAAAGAAAAAAAATGCAGTTTCATCACCTGAAAAAAAATCTGCTAATATGTAACTTTGCATTTCCTCCCATTCTATTTTTTCAAACATATTATACACATAGAGATAGAGATGGCATTCTACTACAAATGTGTACCTTGCTATCATTTAAAAGGTATAGGAATGGGGCGCCTGGGTGGTTCAGTTGGTTAAGTGTCTGCCTTCATCTCAGGTCGTGATTCCGGGGTCCTGGCATCAAGACCCAGGATCATGATTGTAAAAGGAGTTCTCCTTCTCCCTCTACTCTCTCTCAAAAAAAAAAAAAAAAAAAAAAAATCTTTAAAAGGTATAAGGACATTTTCATGAAAGATTCCTTAACTTCTTTAATAGTAATTTACATAGAAAAACAAACACAGAACTGAAAAAACTATGTCCTCTCTCTATCCCTCAACACCTCTCATCAGCAGCCCATGTTAAGTTTTTTTTTTTTTTAAGATTTTATTTATTTATTTGGCAGAGATCACAAGTTGGCAGAGAGACAAGCAGAGAGCCCGATGCAGGGCTCGATTCCAGGACCCTGGGATCATGACCTGAGCTGAAGACAGAAGCTTAACCCACTGAGCCACCTAGGTGCCCCAACAGTTTCTTGTGCATCCTTCCAGAAACACTTTCTGTATAAAGAGGCATAGTTGTACCCACAATCTCCTCCCTTGGAATTTTTTGGTAAGATCTTTATTTGTTGTATATATGGAAAAATTCAAGACTCATTAAGCGTTCTGCTCGATGAATTTTCACCAAGTGAACTCAACCATGTAACTAGCACCCAGATCCTCCCCTCTTTTGTTACATTATAAATTGTTCAGCTTTTTTTTTTTTAAGATTTATTTATTTTTAGAGAGAGGGAGTGTGTGTGTGATCAGGGTAAGGGGCAGAGGGAAAGGGGAAGCAGACTCCCTGCTCAGTGGGGAGCCCAATGCAGGGGCTTGATCTCTGGAGTAGGAGATTATGACCAGAGCTGAAATCAAGAGTCAATGCTTAACTGAGCCACCCAGGTGCCCTAGCATCTTGGCTTTCTTCCCCTTAAAAATGTGTATCCGAGATGCGCTTTATCCACACGGTACTTCTGAGGCTGCCACATTCTTTGTCCAGGTGCACGGGATGGCTGTTGTCCTGCCTATTCAACCCTCTATCTGACCCCCATTGGTGTACATTTAAACGACCTGTTGCTATCACAAACAATTCTACAGCAAACATCCTTACACATATGTCTTTGTGCATCTATACAGGTGCATCCTCGGAGTAAATTCCTCGATGTGGGAGGTGCGGACTTTAAATTTTAATCCCTACTGCCCTCCAAAAAAGTTTTATCAACTTATGCTCACACTATTAACATATGAGTGCCTGAGGACATGAACAGACATTTCTGCAAAGAAGACATCCAGATGGCCAACAGACACATGAAAAAGTGCTCCACATCACTCGGCATCAGGGAAATACAAATTAAAACCACAATGAGATATCACCTCACACCAGTCAGAATGGCTAAAATTAACAAGTCAGGAAATGACAGATGCTGGCGAGGATGTGGAGAAAGGGGAACCC
>PISX010009722.1:0-74223 GCA_004024625.1 Mellivora capensis | reverse complement strand
AGCCCCACATCAGGCTCTCTGCTCAGTGGGGAGCCTGCTTTCCCCCCACCTCTGCCTGCCTCTCTCCCTACTTGTGATCTCTCTCTGTCCAATAAATAAATCTTAAAAAAATATTAAAGAAACCCTTCTCTGAGCTTCTTAGAAAGAGGGTTGTATCATATATGTGTACCTTCCACACACATTGTTATATTCTACTAGCATTTAATGGGATCTCCTGTCAGCCTGACTTATATGCAGTTCTATCAGCCCCTCCCCATTAGGCCATAAGTTTCTTAAGGGCAAGGAGCACATTTTGTTCATCTTACGCAAGCAACGATACCATCCAGAGTAGACAATACATACTGGTCTAGGAAAATTCAATCACTGGGTTTAACTTGCTTACTGCTAACAGAAACGTAACTTGTTTATGCTACTTGCTTATGTCTACTGTAGAAAAAAATTAATTATAGAAAAGAATAAAATCAAAATAAAAATCACCCACCATCCTATCACTAGCAATAACAGTAGCCAAAATACTGCTATCCTGGGTATGCCCCTCCAATACTGGCCTACAGATAAAACACTTGTGTATGTCCCCCCAACCGTTTTCTGTACACAGAGAGTAGTAGAGGGGAAGCACCTGCAGCAGCGATGACCACTCAGAGCCAGACCGTCAAGACCACAGGGGAGCCTGAGGGCCATCTGCCCTCTCACCTTGGCATAAGCTTGGATCCCCTGCAGGATGCTAGTCCCGACTCTGTTTGAACTGCTGCAAATATAGGAGCTCAGCTATCACCCAGAGCAGCCTGTCCACGCTAGATCTCTTTCATCTTACCCAGGAGCTTCCATTTCTTGGTCCAATCCAGATTCTACCTCTTTAGCCAAACTGGTCTACTCAGTCTATTTCCCAATGACAGGCTGTCATCCAGCCCTCCTTCCTCCCTTCTTTTAAGAACTTCCCCTCCCAACTGCTGGCGTGGGCTCCAGCACCCAGGTTCCCGCTATCTGCTTCTCCCTATCCTGAACAGTCAGGTTCTATCTCCCAGGGGCTGGTATTAGGGCTGAGAAACTTGACTAAGTCGTTGGTGGATACTTGGAAGGGGGACTGACTGCCACAGTGGGGGCCCATGAAAAGTAAAAATCTGGAGACAGACAGACACACACACACACAAACTAAGCAGACGTGGCTAGAGAGGCAGAGTGGTGAGACTGGGGTCTGGGGGCAGGGACAGGAAGTAACAACACCAGGATGCCCAACAGCTGCCCAGCCCGGGTTCTAGTACACCACGCAGTCCAGCCACAGCTCTCTCACTCTTCATAATGAAGAATTCCCCTTAGTCCTGTTGGTTTTGCCTATCCTGGTTCACGAAACAAGAACAAAAATGGGAAGAGGCCTTGACTAAGACACAGCCCCTCAGACCTCTGACAACTGATACTTGAAGGCTTAGGCCCCTTTAGCCTTCATATCTCCAACCTGAATGCACATCCGCCGAGACTGACCAGGGCCTCCCTGATGGTAAGTTATGCATCTGTGTGCACAAAGCCCTTCACACCTCAGCAGCACCAATAAACCCGATTTACGACGGAACCGAAGGTAAGGATCTCCAGTCCAACATTACCCGGGACTGAATAAGGGGGCCACCAAAAGTGTACGCTTGCATGAAAATTCACATCACCCCAAGCACCCACAGGGAGGATCTCGGACCAGAAAAGCTGAGAGCCATTCTACTTCTCCAACCATCTTCCCTTTGCAGCAGGCTCTAAGCCCCTCTCAGAGCACAGAAGCCATGCAGGCTTTCTTTCCCAAGGGTGCACAGCCCTGCCTTTCCTAGGGCTGCAGAAGAGCAGCCAGCTCACACTGCCCTTTCTTCCAGCTCCTGCATAAGCCAGATGTAAAATCACGGCCCACCAACACCCAATACTGAGAAGGGCAGGGTTTCTGGAGCAGACAGATTCTTGTCTCATTTCTACCACTTACTGAATTTATGACTTTGATCGAGTTACTTAAGTACTCTAAGTCTTCCATTTCCTCATCTACAGAAATAAGAAATGACAGTAGTTCCCACTTTAAGGATTAAATGAACTAGAGAGTTTTAAAGGGACCAGAGTATTAACACAGAAGAGTTTTACATTCACTGGGTACTAGTTTACTGTCCCCCATTCTGTTCACATTACATATCTTCATTCACGTTTTCAATCGGCTAAGTGACAATACAATGTCACTCAATTTTACAACATACAATTTTAAAACATAATTTATGAGAGATTGCCCCCGTTACATACATCGCTGGAAAATACGATCTTGATGAGGGTCCATTTGACTTTATTTCCTAAGTGCCCTCTAAGCGGCACCTGTGCCAGGAGTATGTCCCCAGAAATAAGCAATACCAACAGAGCAGGCATAATACTTCAACAGACGTACACACGTCTAAGAGGCTGCAAGTTCAGTTTCCAGTTCCCCGTCAGGCAAGTGACTGACCTCTTAGAAACCACATTTGCTGCCAGGCTTCACTGGCCAGATACAGATGAATGCACAACAGTGATCTCCCTACACGGGTACAGCAGTAAATGCTTCATCTACATTCCGTTTTCCTTTCATTCCTGATAGGCTTTACAGAACCCGACGTGCTTCCCGAAGCTTGAGTTGCTCATTAATGGATGTGTGGCTAATGGAGTCTTGCCTCGAGCCTGGTGCCCAGAGGTCAGCAAGCTGCTTCTCTCCCTCCATGCTTCAGAAACCTGTGCTGTCACTCCAGGAGGCTCCTGAGTCCCAGCATCCTGCCTGGAAAGGAGCAACTGTGCTAACAGCATTGGCCCTTGTCATGAAAGGCCAAGGTTCTGCACGGCAACAGGCCTTGCTCCCCAGTTCAGCTCCTGAAGCAGGGAGAGCTGCCATTTCCTCCAAATTGAAGCCATAGACAATTACAAAGCCATCAGTGTCTTGCTTTTTGCCTCCATCTTCTTTAAGAATTTAAAGCCTAGCCATCAAAACCTGCGGATGGGAGCAGAGATTGCTACAATCTTTCTGGGAGGCAAGTTGCCATTATTTCTCAAATCTTAACAGCTGTTGCTACCCTCTGACCTAGTAATTGTACTCCTGGGAATCCATCCAAAGAAATCATCAGAGGCAAACAGATTAAGGCACAAGTACATCACATGGGTTCTTTATTATGTCAAAAAAATGAAAATAATATAAATGCCCAACAATTTAAAAAAAGGGAATTGATTATAAGATTTTAAGAGGTCACTAAAATCCTCTTTAGAAATCTCCTGGACACGGGAAAATATTAATATATTAATGTCTGTAGAAAAGCAAGATACACTGTACTTCACATATAATTTTTTAAGATTTATTTATTTTAGAGAGAAAGTGTACATGTGTGCATGCATGGTGGTGGGAGGGGAGGAGGGAGAGAGAGAATCCCAAGCAGACTTCCCACTGAGTGCAGAGCCCCAGCAGGGCTCAATCTCATGACCCTGAGATCATGACCTGAGCTGAAATCAAGAGTTAGATGATCAACCAATTGAGTCACCCAGGCGCCCCTCACACAAAATGTTTGTGCTCAAAAACTCTTTAAGATCCCTCCAGAATATATCTCTGGGTGATAGAATTATGAGTGGTTTTTATGTTCTTCTATATCCTTTCCTTTTTGCTCCCATCCTACTGCCCACAGTAGCATTTGATCCATTATCCATTAGTGTTATGATATAAAGATGACTGGGATAGTCCTAAACATTGCCAAGTTCAAGTCTAGCTGGACAACCCTCAAGCAAACCATCACACCAACAATCATGCTCTGTGAGCCAAGGCTAAGCTTCCAAATCAGCAACGTTCCCAGGCAGAGGATGCTCTAGCAGGTCCTGAAAAATGAGCAGGGGGCTGGTAGACTTGGGGGGGAGGATGGAGGTGGGGAGGCATTCCAGAAAGGGAGAACAGCATGAGCAAACCCCAGAAACAGGAGACAGATCATGGGTTGGGGGCAGCTGGGAGGAGCTACCTCTCCCCAGAGCACATTTGGCCAGCATCCATCCAAAGGCTGGGGGATGAGGGGAAGGAAAATTAAAGAGGGGAGTGGCAAACCTGAGTGACTGAAGATGTGACGTGGAAGAGCTCCACTTCTAGAACAGTGCTTGGCACACGGTGCACGTGCACTAAATATGAATGAATGAATGAATGCTCAGGGGCAGAGAGGAGGTTAGAGCAGCAGTTTAAAAGACTGAACAAAACCAGGATGTCTAGGTGGCTCAGTCAGTTAAGCATCTGCCTTAGTTTCAGGTCGTAATCCCAGGGTTCTGGGATCGAGTCCAGCACTGGGTTCCTTGCTCAGTGGGAAGCTAATGTCTCCCTCTGCCTGACGCAGGGCCAGATGCCCCTGCTTGTGCTCTCTCTCTCTGACAAATAAATAAATAAAACAAAATTTTAAAAGCCTTAAAAAAAAAAGAGAGAGAGACCGAAGGAAATCAGTGAGTAGAAGTTCCCCTTCTAAGGAAGGTGGGTAAAGATCCAGTCAAACATTTGCCCTGTGGCATAAATATACCAGTGGATTCCAACACGACAAAAATGATTCCTGTAAAACCATTAGCAACCAAGCCCCAGATTTCATGGCAAAGAAAGATGAATGCATCAAACTCACCAGAGACAACACTAACTAGATGAAAGATAAGTCTGCTCTAAGAGGAAGGAACACAGAAGCCACTGTGATGCTCTTCTCTCCTCTCTGAGCCAGGAACCCATCCTTCAGGCTTGGATGCCCAAATGCTATTATTTCAATCAGACTCCAGGGCAGGGGGAGCAACTGAGGCTATCTACCCACCCCCAAAGCAATCCTGTTCCTGAACATTTACCCAAGAGAAATGAAAACATATGTCCACACAAATTTGCTTGACCATTCACAGCAGCTTTGTTCGTAATAGCCAGGGGTTATGAGCAGGATCGTGGCCTGGGGAGCACCATGGGCCGGGCAGATGAGTCTGGCTGAGATGTATAAGGTGAGCAGCTCTTGGTCAGAGCAGAGGGAAGGAGAGATGGTTAGAAGGTTCTCAAAGTCCCCCAGACATGATGAGGAGAGCAGGTGGTGTGGCCAGATGAATAAGAAAGGGCTAAGAATAGTCACGTCAGAGGATAATGGGGCGCTTGGAGCCTACTCTGTGTGGGTGCCAAGGGAGAGAAAAGAGAAATTCTGAATGAGTGGCTGATGGTGGCATCGGCGTGGATGGAAATAGGGCAGTGGTCTTCAAAGCACGGTCCCTGGGCCAGCAGCAACAGCACCACCTGAGAAACTGTTAGACATTCAGGCTCCCAAGCCCTACTTGAGACCCACTGAATCATTGCTCTGGCTCTCTACCAGCCCAGTGAAAGAAAAAAAAGCAGGGCATCAATGCCCTCCGTGCCAACAAACTCCTCCCCAACAAAGGTTTCTAATTGGTGTAAACAAATCCACAATGGGCCTTCCCATCCTCCCTCTGGAAGCAGCCGCATCATTGCTGGAGTGCTGTTAAGAAGTTCATTATGAAAGAAAACAAAAATCATTTCCCCCTCGGTCACACTAGTAAAGAGGAAAACAATGGAGCAGATACAGTTTGGTGCGGCGGTGCTGCCCCTCCCCTCTAAGGACACTCAGCCCCACCCCAGGGCATGTACCAAGGACCCTGCCTCCAAGCAGGAGGCAGTTTAAAGCCTCTCAGATGCTTTTCCCCAGGAATTCAGAACCGGGGCCGGGGGGGGTCTGCAGGCTATTTAAAATGAAGACTGTGGACAAGCAGCTGCCGGGTGGCCACACCTGGCCAAATGCTCACCAAAGCCAAAATGAATGTCCACAGAGACAGAGAGAGGAGCACAGAGAAGCAGAGACAACATTTCATGTGAAGAGAGGCAGGCAGACAGACAGCGCTCTATAAGGGCAGGAGCTAAGTCTTTGTTTTTTGGGTTTTTTTTTAAATTCGTCATTGTAACCTAAATTCGGCATACAGTTAGGGGTTGAATAGATACTGATGCCAAGAATTAAAAGAGAGAGAGGAGCTGTCCACATTCTCACTAGTGTTCAGCTCCTGATTTCAGTCCCTCGTGAGATCCTAACAGACTCTGTACCCTCATATTCTAGGAGCTGCTGAGGCATCCTTCCCATAAATGTCCTCTCTCGCTAAAGCTGACCAGAAGCAGCTTTCTGTTACCTGCAACAAAGGAGTCTCACTGAGACCTCCCAAGATTGCCTTTCCAAGAGTCACACCTGTTTATCCATAATTCCACTTTATGAAACCTAGCATAAGGAAAACATCTGAAAAACAAAAGCAAAGACTGGACCATTACCTACAGACACACACACACACACACACACACACACACGATCAGAAACAAACCAAACGTCTCCCAGAGAGGCATCTCACATTATTGTCCGTTCATGCCAAAAAGGATTTGCTATACCCTTCAGTGAATTGAGCCCAACTTCCTAGAATGGATACAGCCATTAAAAATGATACTTACAAAACATGTGAAATAGAGCGCCTGGGGGGCAACTGGTTAAGCGACTGCCTTTGGCTCAGGTCATGATCCCAGAGTCCTGGGATCAAGTCCTGCATCGGGCTCCCAGCTCCACAGGGAGTCTGCTTCTCCCTCTGATATCTCTCTTTCTCTCTCGCGCGCGCAAATAAAATCTTTTAAAAAGTGTGAAATAGCACAAAACTCTTTACATTATCATGTTGAGGGAAAAGTGGAATACAATACTGTTATTATCTGTAATCGCAGCTATAGAGTTTTACAAATTAAGTTCACAGGTAGACAGCTATTAGTTTTTGACAGTTGTGCTGAAATGGTGCACATAGTAATAACTTTTCCTTTCTATCTGAAGTTATTTTCCAATTAATGATGAGCTCACTTTAAAACTATATCATAAGGGGCGCCTGGTGGCTCAGTGGGTTAAAGCCTCTGCCTTCGGCTCAGGTCATGATCTCAGGGTCCTGGGATCGAGTCCCGCATCGGGCTCTCTGCTCAGCAGGGAGCTTGCTTCCTCCTCTCTCTCTCTCTCTCTACCTGCCTCTCTGCCTACTTGTGCTCTCTCTGTCAAATGAATAAAATCTTTAAAAAAAAAAAGGAAGAAAAAAAAAAACTATATCATAAGACAAATATAGAAACCAAACAGGGCACAGGTGTCAGGCATTCCCTGTCATAGAGCTCAGAGAAGATCACCAGCTCGAGACTGACACGTGTCTCAGATTACAAGAACAAAAGGAAGACAAATGCAAAGAACACATGAAGGACTGTCGTCAGCCAGTGTGCACCGCTAAGACTCTCCCAGACCCAAGGTTCAAAGGCAAAGCTGCAAGTGGTGACAGCTGCAAGTGGTGACAGGGAAAAAAAGGGACAAGCATATGTGATGTGGGAAAGGCACCTTCTAGTACACACAACACAAGTCTCATTTTAAAAGGCTGGCTGCAGAAGAATAACAGCACATCTCCTTAGGGTCTCAGAATCCCCTGGGTCTGTTGAACAAGTTCTCTGTTAGCCTGGGAGGACCGGAAAGGCAGAGACCTGGTCTGAAGACCTCAACTACAGCCTCAACTCTGTCACTCGATAGTGTAGCCCTGGGCCTCACGGGTCTCATTTACATCTCGTGTAAAATGGGAGGGTAGAGGTTCTTTGGTTGTTAAGGAACAGGAATGGACTCAGGTCAGCATTAGCTAAAGGGAATCTGTGGGGAGGAAACTAGGGTGGTGCAAGACCCCCAAGGCAGCTGGGCCTTGCAAGTGTCTGGAACCAGGGACAGAAGAGCCCTCAGAAGCCATCTCTGCCACCTCAGGTCTCTGAACATCTCTGTCTTCTTCCTTCTCTGCTGGCCCACCTTCCCCATGGCAGAACGCAGCCTCCACACCTCCTCACTCTTACTCTTACCTCTCCTGCCTCTTGAGTAACTGGTGTCTTAGCTCAGGCTACCATAACAAAATACTACAGATTGGGTGGCTTAAACAAGGGCAATTTATTCTCCCACAGTTCTAGAGCTGGAAGTCAAGATCATGGTGTTGGCACGGCCCGGTTCTGGCGAGGACTTACGAACAACTGCCTTCTCCCTGTGTCCTTGTGTAGCAGAGGGAGAGCTCTCTGGAATGTCTCCTCATGACACTGCGCCCACGATGGGGCGGCTCCACCCTCATCAAAACTTAAGTATCTCCCAAAGGCACCATGTCCAAATCTCATCACACTGGGGTTAGAACTTCAACATATGAATTCTGTGGGAGCACAGTTCAGTCCATAGCAACTGGCTACCTCGAACTCTCCCTACTGTGTTGCTAGGGGAGGAAAAATATAATTGGCTCAGCCTCGAGCCAGATGTCCACTTTGATCCAATCAGCCACAGCCAAGTGGAGAGGGCAGGTCATTCAGCACAACTATGGCTGCTGGAGCCTAGCATGACCTCCAGAACTAACCTTGACACCTGAACGAAACGCTATAATATAAATAAATAAAATATTATATAAAATATATAATAAGATATTTTAAAATTTTTAATATTTTAAATATATAATAAAATTTTTTTAGTTTTTAAAATTTTTTAATTTATTTTTTAAAAATAAAATATATAATAAAATATAAAATAAATAAATAAAATATTTTTAAAAAGGAAATGAATACTTTATTTATTTATTTTTATTTATTTGACAAAGACAGACTTGTGATTTTTGTCTGTCAAATAAATAAATAAAATCTTTTTAAAAAAAGTATTCATTTCCTTTTTTAAAAAAATATTTTATTTATTTATTTGACAGAGATCACAAGGAGGCAGAGAGGCAGGCAGAGAGGGAGGAGGAAGCAGGCTCCCTACAGAGCAGAGAGCCCGATTCGGGGCTCGATCCCAGGACCCTGGGATCATGACCTAAGCCAAAGGCAGAGGCTTTAACCCACTGAGCCACCCAGGCGCCCCCTTTTTTAAAAAAAATATTTTATTTATTTATTTGACAGAGATCACAAGTAGGTCATTTCCTTTTTGTCAGTATTCCTACAAAACGAAAAACTAAACACTCATTGAGGATAAAGGTTATATCTGTCTTACTTACTATGACCTCCTCAGGACCCACCACAGAATCAGGCACACAAGAGACGTTCAATGACTTTGTTGTTGCTTTCTGGTTAAATGAGGCTGGACGTGCAGAGAAAAGGATAAAGAATTTGTGCTCCAAGGATATATACAGACATATCATCACCTTCTAGGACCCAGAGTATGTTTTCTACCCTAAAGGTCAGAAGATTTCCCTTCAAGTCAAACTTTCTTCTTCTTAATCTTTCCCAAACAAAGAAAACTATCATATACCATTGTTTAGAAACTCTTCTATATGTACATTGAGTTTAAAAAAAAAAACACACGAAGTGTATAGAGGACAAAAGGAAGCAAAAAATAAGCTGCCTACCTTCAAGGGACTGAGATCTGAGCCCAAGAGACAAGTCATCAATACTGGTGAAGTTAAAAAAAAAAACAAATTTATGAGCTTAGAAGTAAAAAAACATGTCTCAGGACATCGGGGTAGGATACTGTCCAATGACTGGTGATAGCTATTTGTGCATGCTTTGAGCTTACAGGACCAAGAATCTATCATTAAATGGTTTAGGAAGAAAAAGTGGGCCTTAAAGACAGACAGGATATAGCTGGGGGGCGGGCAGTGTCATTCAGCAGAGAGGAAGCAATGACTCAAGTCAGAGCATGGGAAGCTCACAGCACATGGTCATGGGGAACAGTGAAAAATAAGGTCATTCAGAACTACATTATGGAGGGCCTGAACACCAGAGCACAACTCTACATTGGATTATTAAGATGATGTACAAGAGAGAAGAGACAAGAACCTGGAGACTGCACGGGTGTTCTAAGGACAAGTCATGCTGGGTAGCCATTGTTTTTTCTTATGCTGGGAGGCCAGCAAGGGACTATGCATTATCTGAGGTAATGGGCACTGCATTCATTTCCTAGGGCTGTTGTAACAAAGTCCCCTGAACTTGGTGGTTTAGAATAACAGAAACTTATTCTCTCATAGTTCTGGAAGCTAGAAGTCTAAAACCAAGGTGCTGGTACAGCCATGCTCAAAGACTGAGGGAGAATCCTTCCTTGCCTTCTCCTAGTTTCTAGCAATTGCCAGCAATCCCTGGTGTCCCTTGGCCTGTAGAGCCATCACTCCAAAATGCTTCCATTGTCACATTATATTCTGCCTGCGTGTCTCAGTCTGTGTCCAAATTTCCTTCTCCTTATACGGACACCAGCCATTGGATTAGAGCCAACCCTAAGCCAGTATGAACTCATCCAAACTTGATTACATTGGCAAAGGTCCTATTACCAAATAAAGTCCTATTCTGAGGTCTCAGGTGGATATGAATTTTGGGAGGGACACTATTTACGCCAGTGCAGACATTGAGCAACCCTCACCCTTACATGCTGGCTTTAGAAGCTAACAGCCACACAAGGAACTGTCCCACCATCATTCACTGGTAGTGCCTTGCTGCACAGCTGTCAGAGATGTCACCAAAGCAGTCCTTGCACCAGAACAGGATAGGACCAACTGGCTTCCAAAACTCCTTCTGATTCTGCACATGTGTAGTTCAAGGTCCCATCAATTATTTCTGTTCTCCTGATTCACCGATTTAGCCCTTTTCTTCCCATTCCCATTGCCAAGACCCTGCTTCCACCCTTGCTGTGACAAGCCTGACTCCAATACAGGGCAGGGCTCTCACATCACCCCCCACCCTTACAAAAACCCTCCATGGCTCCCCACTGCCTAAAAGCAAAGTTTTGTATTTTGACCTCCAATCTACCTTTCCCATCTGAACTCCCAAGATGTCACTGCACTAGTTCTCTACTCAAGCCAGTCTGGTCCTTTAAACACAACGAGGACATTCTCACCCCTCCACCTAACCTCATCTCACCTGGGACATGCCTCCCTCCCTGCAGAAGGATATCCAAAGAGCATTTGGATGACCGTTTATTCTCTTTCTGCATGACCATTCTCTTTTATGCAGTCTCCCCAGACCAGCCTGTCTAGCCCACAGGACCTCATAGTTTCCCTGAGTCTCACTGGACCTTACTCTCACTGTCTTCCACTATGAATGATTCTTTCACATACACAGGGGGTACAGCAACACTGAGCAAACACAAAGGCTGTGATACGGGACAGATCCAAGGCTCTAACATTTAAGAACTGGGCATTTAAGAACTTCCTTCACCTTTCAAAACCTCAGATGGCTCATCTGGAAAATGGAAATAATACTTCCTCCCCCACAGGACTACCGTCAGGAGTAAGTGAAACAATGCGTGCACATGGCCAAAGCAACATCTGACACAGAGTGCGGGCATGTCAATAAAAGCGCTTATCTGTATTATGGTAAAATGGATCTAAGTTTTACCTTTAGGTTAAGGGAATAAGACACAGATCTGCGTCCCTCCAGCACCTAGCAGCAAAATGTCATCGATGATGACTCCGAGTGACAGGTGTCAGGACAGGTGGGACCCCAGGAAACATTTAGCTACCTGCTCCCCTCCCCCCTCACACACTTCATTTTATGAATGGGAAGACTGAGACCCAGGCAGGGCAGGTGACTCACTCAAGGCCACAGAACTATTAAGTGGCATGACTGAATGGGGCCATGACTATGTTCTTGCATCACATGCTGAAACCAGTTTGGGCCTTGGTTACCTCACTGGCAAAACGGGGATACTAATACCCATTTCCCTGGCTTGCTCTGGAAATACTGGGGATGGAAGTAACCAGGTTTAAGATGAGAAATGGTAACTACCAGCAGCCTATAGGAACTGGGCCAATCAGAGGCTGAGGAGATCTGGGAGCATGAGGTCCATGGGCAGCCCCAGCTCAGCTCAGCTGTGGGGCTAAGTGACCCCAGCTGAACCATCCTGGGGTGCCAGATCTCCTGTTTCTTCCAACAGAAGACAGGAATATAGATTTAAGTGCCTCATCTCTCAACGTTAAAGGTTGGTAATGGAGTCAAATCTAAAATACTGCGAGGCAAAAAATTAAAATAAAATAAAATAGAGTAAAATAAAATACAACACAACATGTAAGGCAAACAAGCACATGCAGGCTGCTCTCAGCTTGGAAGCCACCACATTTAGGACCCAATGTCTCAACGGACATGAGAGCAGGCCAAAAACTATCAGGTAGCACACTCATGTAAAGGAAGGACCAACCTTCAGGGACTAGTAGAGCTCAGTTACCCAGGAAGCTATCTTCCAGACCCCCGCTCCGCCCCCCGCCCCCGAGATCAGAGCTCCCCACCAAGTGACGTCACCTAGCCCCACAGCCTCTTGCCTGTTGCGGGCATGCTGTGACCACAGCTGACCTCATCCTGCTGCCAGCCCGCCAGCCCACGGCAGCAGCTAGGCTCCCAGGCATCCACGGCAGCCGGCAGCCGGGGAGTGGCCCATGCCCTGCCAGGAAACCACCTCCCCACCCAGAGCCTCATTAATCGTGATGAGCTGCCTCAGGGAAGCGCCGGGCCTCCATCAGGCCGGAGAGGCCACTGCGGGGCTGACTAGCCCAGGCTGACCTCAGAGCTTGGATCCCGGCCCCTCCTGAGATGAGGCGGGCACAGGTGTGGTGAGCAGGCGGGCCGGGCCAGGCGGGCCGGGCCAGGCGGGCCAGCACAAGAAACCCAGTCGCCGGGCTAGACTGCTACCAAGGAAGGACAAAAGCATATCCTGCAGCTCCTTAAATTGATTCTCCTGGGTTCAGGTGGACAGAAGCCACGCTAACAGCCCACCAGCCCGTCCAGGGTTCCTCATCCCCGCTTCTCTCCCCTCATAGGGCTGGGAGGAGGCAGTTCCTGAAGGTCCTGTCTCTTTCCTCCTTAGTCTCTTGTCCCACAGCTCCTCATCATAACATCGAAGACCCTGCAGGGCCCCTGAGACTCTGGGGAGGGGCTGAGCAGGTGTTACAGGGTCTACCTTGCTCTGAGCCGTCTCAACAGTTCTAGGACAAGCAGAGGAGGGGGGCGGTGTGAACAACCAGGGAACCTACATGCCAGGAGGTTCCACCCAGGGCCACAAAGAGGAAGAGAAGTCCATGATCATCCAGCCCATGCAGGTAGAGCTGGGCCCAGAATCTATACCCCAAGTCCCGGCCAGGCCAGGGCCAGCTGGTGCTGCTGGCCACCTCATGTTTCTCAGCATACAGCTCCACCACTAATTTGCTGGGGAACCTGGGAAGCCTCCTTAGCTCTCTGGGCTTCAGTTTTATCATTTGGAAAAAAGATGGTAATGCTTACCTTGTATGCATGCTGTATTAATGACAGCACAGCACAGAGCCTTATAGGAAAACTGCTCTGATGGCAGTGACTCCATTTCTCTTGTGGTGGCCCAACGCTCAGCCCACAGTCACATCTCACTAAATGCCAGGTGACTGAGCACACGTGCTGAATGAACAAAGAGTGGCTTGGCACGAGATCTGTCATGTAGTGGGTGCTCAGTAGAGTCTTTTACATTGTCATGGAAACTAAACCTTGGTGGATATTTGCCTGTGTCCTTTCCCCAGTCCAATGTAGCCCCTGTGTTTTGGAGAAGCTGACTGTAGCCCCAGGTCCAGAGTGGGTCTTGGCTGGTTTAAACAAATCAGCACATCCCATCCTCCAGCCACAGAGATTGGCTCAGGGACAGATGTGTGATCAAAGTCAGGAGAGCAAGGTGCTTGCTAGGAGTTTCTGGGGGAAGAAACTTCCTTGTGTCCCACAGAAGATGCTCTCCTATGCTGGACATCAGTGAGAAACTCAGTCTCCCTGGAAGCTGCCAGCCACTCTTGGGTCCATGAGGAGAGCCAGCCTTATCCACGGGTACAGCAGAGACCAAGAGAACCTGATGCTCCACTGCTAATCTTGTGTTACTGGATCAAGCCTCACCTGAATTCAGTGCCAATCTAGACTTTAAGTTACATAAGCCAGCATGAATTGTATTTTTCCTCTTAGAACCAAAAGAATTCTGATAGAACCTTCAAACTTCAAAAATGAAGAATCAAGAGGAGACCATCTAACAGTGTCAGATAAGATGTTCTGATGTGGGTGCCTGGGTGGCTCAGTGGGTTAGGCCGCTGCCTTCGGCTCGGGTCATGATCTCAGGGTCCTGGGATCGAGTCCCTCGTCGGGCTCTCTGCTCAGCAGGGAGCCTGCTTCCTTCTCTCTCTCTGCCTGCCTCTGTCTACTGTGATCTCTCTCTGTCAAATAAATAAATAAAATCTTAAAAAAAAAAAAAAGATGTTCTGATGTACCCTCCCACTGAAAACAACTAAAATTTCTGGATTTAAATAAGTTGTACATCTTTCTACCAAGTGGTCAAGTTTAGTGTCACTAATTACGGGACAGTCTGACATTCTGTCCTCCTGACAGAAGGTGGTAGGAGGTGTCCCTCATCATCTGCACAATGTTTGACCAGATTCTCATCAAGAGGACAAGTCTGACAAATCCAGAATAGTCTATATCACAGCTGGCTTAGACACTTCAGAAAGTTAGGGGGAGGCAGGAAGTAGAGGAGAGAACTGTTCTAGATTGGTCAAAAAAAGACACAATTGCCAAATTTAATGTGTAAACTTAAACTGGATCCAAAGAGTAATAAGAAAAAAAATACATAAAGCACTTTTAAAAACTGGGGTTAATCTGAGTACAGACCCCATACATATTGGATGCTGCTGCAAAATTAGAGTTGATTTTCTTAGGTGTGGTAATGGTTTTCATTTGTACAGAAGAGCCAGCTGTGCTCAAAGGATGATCCACAGACTCCTGGGAGATCCCAGAACCCACTGTTCAGTCATGAGAGTAGGTGGAGAAAAAAACAGTATTTCCCTCTGGGAATCTGTAGCCACAGCCTGCCCTCACCCATTTGCAGCCCAAATTTATACTAACCAAGTGGTCAAATAAAAAAATCTCAAGAATTCACTTTCTAGGGGTCTAATATTGGTAGTGCCTCTAGACATCCAGCAGAAGCAAATGCAAACCTCTGGAGGAACCTAGCTTTAACCCAGGCCTCGAAGTAGTCCTACAGATAAAGTCCGAAAGAATACAAGCTTATGGGAAAAAAGGAAGGAAGGGAGGGAAGGAGGATGGAAGGAAGGAAGGAAGGAAGGAAAGAAGGGCGGGAGGGAGGGAAGTGAAGGGAAGGGAAAGAAAGGAAGGCTGATTTTTTTTTTTTAATTTTTTTTTAAATTTTTTTTTTATTTACTTGTCAGAGAGAGAGGAAGCACAGGCAGATAGAGTGGCAGGCAGAGGCAGAGGGAGAAGCAGGCTCCCTGCCGAGCAAGGAGCCCGAAGTGGGACTCGATCCCAGGACGCTGGGATCATGACCTGAGCCGAAGGCAGCCGCTCAACCAACTGAGCCACCCAGGCGTCCCGGAATACTGATTTTAAATTGGAAAACATACAATGTACCTTATACAATGTAACCAAAAGAAAACAATAGATAGTTGAGTTAGACCTAAAAAAACCAATTTAGATGCTGGAATTATCAGACTCAGAACATAAAATAAATATGTGTAAAGGAATAAATTTGAATTTAAAAGATGGAAGGAACACGGACCATGAAACATGTCCACACCATTCTGAAACAACTAAATAAAATTTTGAAAATAAATAGCTGAAAGTTAACAATCAATGGATGTTCAGCAGCTGAGTAGAAATGGCTGAGGAGACAGACATGAAGGAAGTTATTCATAATGCAATGACAGAAGAAGGAATCAGAAATAAATGAAGACATACAGGGATAGAGTAAGAACATGTAACTTATATCTAATGAATGTGCTAGAGGAGAGGTCAAAAGTTATGGGACGCAGAAGCAATGTTAACGACAACTTGGAAAAATGTTTTAAATGAATGAAGCCCTCACCTAAAACTGATTCAAGAAAATAGAGAAAATCTATAATCATTAAAGAAATGGAATAACTAGTTTAAAATTTTCGCACATATAAAGCACCTAGCCCTGATGTTTTACTGGTAAGTTATCCCAGAAAGAAATCCAATCTTATAAAGACTATCCCAGAGCATAGAAAAAGAGGATACACCCTCAACTGCATTTATGAAGCTAGCATAATATTAATACTAAAACCAGACAAGGACAAGATAGCCAATACCACTCACACAATTTTTTTAAAAACCTAAATATTAACTAAATATTAACTAAACTAAATATTAACAAATTGAATCCAGGATTGTTCTAACAATACAAAAAAAAAAAATTCTGTGACCTGAATTCAGTTTATTCCAGAAGGCAACGTTGGCTTAATGCCAAAAATAATTATTACAACTTGTCACTTAAGAGATTAAAAGCCAGAAAAATATATTGTCATGTTAATGGAAGCATTAGAGAAAATACAGTATCATTCATTATAAAAACTGAGAAGAAACTAGGAATAGAAATAGAGTGATAAAGTTTATTTCTGAAACTCTTACAGCAAGCACAATGCAGGGGAAGGTTGACGCATTCCTTTTAAAATCAGAATAAAAAAGCAAGTATGCCTTCCTTCACCACTTTAAGTCACCTCGCATTAGAGAGTTTTACCATTGCAGTAAGGGGAAGGGAAAAAAGGGAATAATTGCTGCAAAGACACAACACTGTGCTATAATCTCAGATGACATGACTATTTATCTGGAAATCCTAAAAGAATCTACAGTTTAGCAAGCTTTCATTTTTCTAACAAACAGCAGCAAGATGAAAATTTTATTAAGATGCTAAATATACTGGCACCAACAAATATCAAGTATTTGGGAATAAATATAACAAATGACATAGAAGACACAGCAAAACTCACAAAATTTTACTGAATATAATTAGAGCCCTAAATAAAGAGATCGGTACCATGTTTATGGATTAGAACACTTATTACCTTAAAAACATCAAATTTCCACTAGCCCATACATTCAACGCTATTCCAATCAAACTCCCAACAGATTTTAGAGCAAGTGTGAGTGTGTGTGTCTACGATAACACATAATTCTAAGATAATTCTAAACTGTATAAAAAAGAGGAAAGTACGAGACACCTGGGTGGCTCAGTTGGTTAAGAGGCTGCCTTCAGCTCAGGTCATGATCCCAGGGTCCTGAGATCAAGTCCCACATCGGGCTCCTTGCTCAGCAGGGAACCTGCTTCTCCCTCTGCCCTCCACTCCCCCTGCTTGTGTTCTCTCTCTCTCTCCCTTTCTCTCCCCATCTCTGGCAAATAAATAAATATCTTAAAAAAAAAAAAAGGAGGAAAGTGCTAAGGCACTCTTGAAGGTGGGGGCTTGCCATTACAGACATGGAGTCTTTTCGCAAACCTGGGGCCATTAAGACAGTGGTAGTGTCACAGAGCCAAACTGTTCAACGGAACAGAAGAAGGAGCTCAGAAATAAACTCTCACATCTTTGGAAACTTAATTTTTGACAAGGCTGGGCATTGCAGATCTGAACAGAAAGGATGAACTTTATAATAAATGGTGCTAGGACATTTTGTTTATTAAAAAAAAGAGAAAAAATTCTGGCATCCTTCATCATATCATACACAAAAATCATCTCAAGATGGAGCAAGAAATTAAATGTGAATGGCAAAACAATGAAACTGCTAGGAGCAATACAGGAGAATATCTTCATTATGTCAGGTAGGCAAGGTTTTCCTAGGACATAAAAAGTCTAAACTATCAATGAAAAGAATGGATAAATCCATTACTTAATATTAAGAACTTCTGTTCATCAAAATACATCATAAAGACAATGGAAAAATAAACCACAGACTGGGAGAAGACATTTGTAACATGTAAGTGACAGAGGATTAGAGTCCAGGATATTTAAAGAATTCCTACAAATTAATAAGGTAAGGACAAGAGAAAATTTGGCAAGACTTGAACAGGCCCTTCACAGGAGAGAGAACATGAATGGGCAATAAACATATGAAAAGATGTTCAGTCTCATTAGTATTCAGGGAAATGCAAATTAAAACCATAATGAGATTCCATTTTGTACCCACCAGACTGGCAAAAATTCTAAAGTGTGACAATATCAAGTGACAGCAAAGCCCTGGTGCAATGGAAATTATAGATACATAATTATGCATTATATATATATGAATATATATTGAATATGAATATATATTGAATATGAATATATATTGAAGGATGGAATCGATATATAATGAAAAACATATATCTATATCTATCACAGAAGGAAAACCATCTTGTAAAACAATTTGTTAAGAATAAGATGTGCAAGCGCCTTGCCAGGTTAGATATCGAGAATTTTCATAAAGTTATATAATTAATACAGTGTGGTCCTTGTGCAGGGTCAGATTGGTTAACGGGACACAACAAAGAGCCCAGAAATAGACTTATACATCTATGAAAGTTTAATTTATGTTATTTGGGCAAGTGAAAAAAGCCTATACCCTATGCCTCAATCATTCTGTTCCTAAAGAAATTTGTGCACAGATGTACCTAGAAACAAGAAAGTTCACTGCAGCACTCTTCACAAGAATGAAAGAGAAAAACAAAAATCTAGAAAGACCCCTAACATCCACCAAAATTTGGGTATACTGATACAATGAACGTAATGTTCTATTTCTTCAACAGGCACTGAGTAAAGTAGTGTTTACTGCATTGTTACCCATTATACCCTCACCATTTATTAGCAGTCTTTTCTGTTGCATTTTACAAGTCAAGGTAAGTCTGGAAAAGAAGACAAAAATAAGATCTTAGAACCCTAGAGTGTTCACCTTTCTTTAGTCTGTTTTTAGATGAGCTTTCTTCAGCTTAGTGGGAGCAGAACCAGCAGCCATGGAAGGCTGAATAACAACCCCCCTGCCCAAATATACAGGGCCTAGTCCCTTGAACCTAGGAATGTTACCTTATATAGCAAAAGAAATATGGCAGGTGTGGGTAAGGATTTTGAGACAGGAGAGGATCCTGGATGATCTAGGGGGCCGTAAAGGTAATTACAAGGGTCCTTGAAGGAGAGAGGCAGGGGAGGATACGAAGACAGAGAGAAGGCAAAGTGACGACAGAAGCAGAGACTGGAGGGATGTGGTCACGAAGAATGCCAACAGCCACCAGAAGCTGGAAGAAGCAGGGAATGGATTTTCCCCTGGAGCTTCCAGAATTCCCGCCAACATCTGGATTTTAGCACCAAAAGACTCATTTCATAATTCAGGCCTCCAAAACTCTAAGAGACTTATTTCTGTTGTTTTGAGCCACCAAGTTTAAAGCTCTTACAGCAGCAGTTACAGACTATTATAGTGGGTGAGCATACTCAACCTCACCGATCTGTGTGTCCCAGCCCATCTTCACTTAGTACACCCTCTCTCTCCTCTGCCTCTTCTCTCCCAACACTGGATGCCACAGAGTTCCCCAGGCAGACAGATGCAGTAGTGGGTCAATGCCTCCATAGGTCATATGCACCACTTCCCCTGCTGAAAGGGCTCCTTCTTACAATTTCCAACCAAAGCCAGAAAACTCATTCACACATGTCCATAAAAGACCCACCTGATTTAGGAAAGAGTGTTGGTTGGGTGGGGGGGACATTTGAATCCAAGTCCAAGTTTCCCACTGGCTGGCTATGTGACCTCATCAACTTCTCAAAGATGGAACTGGAATCCATTCATCTTTATATTCCTGGTACCCAGGGTAGTGCTTGGCACAAAGCAAATGGTCAATAAATAGTGAATCAATGAATGAATGGATGAGTCAGTCTTGTACAAGGACAGAAGACCTATCCACTGAAAAAGAAAATCTTTCCAATAACTCTTATGCCTCTTCCTCTACCACTGTAAGGGAAAATATTTAGATCATAGTCTTAGAGTTGGAAGGTCTTAGGGTTGGAAGCCAAGAACTTGTTGCCTCACATAGCAACAATGACTAGAAATACTATCCTATCAAACCAAATGTTGGTCTTCTAATCACCACTGGTCTTAATCCAACCCCTGTTAACATAAAACTAAGCACTTTCAGAAACTAAGACCTGGCCTCAAGTCTTGGTAAATGACCTAAGCCCTCTGGTCCTGTCTTCCTTCTCAATCAAACAAAAGCCTGAGTCACTAAAATGCCTTCCAGCTCTAAGATGTAGTGTAGAAAACATTCCTTCCTCGGTGTTCAATCTCTCATCATTTAAAACTATCCACTGAGTTTTTATTTCAATACTTTATTTTCCTTTTTTTTTTTTTTTAAGATTTCATTTATTTGAGAGAGAGAGAGAGAGCAAGCGTGAGAGAGCACACAAGCAGGGGCAGAGGGAGTGAGAGAAGCAGGCTCCCCACTGAGTAGGGAGCCTGATGCAGAACTAGATTCCAGGACCCTGGGGTCATGACCTGACCCAAAGGCAGATGCTCAACTGACTGAGCCACCCAGGTGCTCTATTTTCTACTTTTAGAATTGTTTCTTTTCCAGTGGGTCTATTCCTCTCCCTTCTCAGCCCCAGGATCTGTTGTTTTCTTGTATTTTCAGCTCTTCATTTTTTCACTTAGGAAGGCTTATTCAAAGGACTCTAAGTAATAGTTATTGTAGATAAATAATATATATATAATTAATATATGTGTGTTATTCATTTATTTATGTCTAGAAGGCTAAGCCTGCTGCTGGTAGCATTTAACTCCTGCTTAAGGGTGGCTGTTACTTCAGGTGTTTTGTAATTTTGAAGTGTGAATTCATAGTCTTTGAGCTAATCCAATGTATATTGTACTCCCTTAGAGGGACTGGATTAATTTCTAAAAATAATCCAGGAGTAACCATGGCCAGACTAATTTTTATGTTAATCTCTCAGCCATGGATATTCTGACCATGAAGGATGCAATCATTTAAGACCCCAAACCCATATGAGGACAGGTCCATGGATGGCTTCAAAGTCCCAAGGGAGATTTTTTTTCCCCCCACCAAGAACCCAGGGCAAGACAGACAAGCTTCACTGTCAATTTCCCTGTACTTGTGGGTCTATCCTTCTACTCAGAACTTCACTGCAGAATAGTGCTTCAAGTTTCAGCTATATGCAAGTGTTCAGCTCTGACTTATTATCTCCACAGACCCAAGGGCCCCTCTTTTCTCTATGTTGATATTAAAACCAAGCTAAGCCAATCCTCTTGATTGGTATATTAAAGATGGTTGCAAATTATTTGCTATCCCTCCCACTGAAAGGTGGAGTCTAGTCTGCCTCCCTTCAAATCTAGGTTGGCCATAGTATGTGCTTGGCCAATAGAATGCAGAAGTGTCATCCTGGGACTTCCAATGCCAGGTCATAAGAAGTCCTAGGGTTTCTACTGTTGCTTCATTCTTGGAGCCCTAAGTGACCACATAAGAAGTCTGAGGTCTTCAGGCCTCCACGCTGGAAAAATCACATAGAAAGACCACAGGAAGAGGCCTTGGAACACATGAAAAGGAAGAGATGTCCAGTCTGTTATTGCCATTGCAGTATCCCAGTGAAGACCGAGACACCATGGGGTGGAGAGGAGTTATGTGTCCTGCATCTTGTTCCAAATTCCCGACCCACAGAGCCAGGGAGAGGGTAACGAAATGACTGCTGACTCCAGCTACGTTCAAGAAAATCTGGTAAAGTCTGGCAAGCCCCTGCTGCGGCACTAGCTTACACCCCGTGAAATGATTCCCCCTCTGCTCTGTCTTTTGGCAAATTCCCTTATTCACCTAAAACCTCAGCTATGCTATTGAGAGGAACACTTACATTTTATGCAAAACTTTTGTAAATTTTTAAATTGAGTTTTACTATGAGAGGACTTCCAAACCATTTAGTTTTTCATCCTGCCAGAAACAGGAATCCAGTCTTTCATTTTACAGATGAGAAAACGGAGGCTTAGAGGGTGAAGTCACTTGCCATAGTCACAAATCAAGGTACTACCAATGTGGGTGTAAAAAAGGATCTTCTCACCCCAAAAGGGATACTGAGTCATCATTATCTCAACAAGTATTTTTTAAACACCTAGTGTGAGCATGGTAGTACTTCAGGCACTGGGAAAACAGCTGTGAACAAGCTCACAGACTCAGAAGTCATGGAGATCAAATTCTATGTGAAGAGACAGACCACAAGCCAGTAAATAAATGAATTAAAAGCATAATTTCAGGGAGTGCGAAGGGGTTCGAGTGGTATGTGAGATGTATTTTGGAGAAGAGGGTCAGAAAAAGCCTTGCCTAGAGAGGTGACATTTGAGCAGAGACCTAAATGGAAAGAGGGTGACGACCATGGACCATCTAGGCGAATGTGTCCTGGGCAGGGGGAACAGCAAGGGCAAAGGTCCTTGAGTGAGACAAGCCTGCCGCCTTCCAGGAATCATGGAGAAGCCACAGCTGAGTGTGGGGAGAGCAGCACAAGGTGAGTTCAGGACAGTGGGCAGGGGCCCGGCCTTGCTGAGTCTCATGACATGGTAAGGAAACTGAATTTTATAATTAACGTCACGGGAGTTCTCTGGACAATTTTTAAATGGCAGGGGAACACTATGAGCTATCTTATATTTGAAATAAATCATTGGAGAGACAGGCATAGAAGCAGGGAAAACAATTAGGAGGGTTTTGAAATGGTCCAGGAGAGCAGAAATGGGGTTGGAACATGATGGTGGCAATGGAGGTAGGAGTCAGTTGGATGGGGGAATAGTCTGAAGACAGAGCCAAGAGGACTCCCTGATAAAATTGGATTCCACAGGACACAGGCTCGAAGAGGTTACAGATCCCGCTGTATCCTTGCTGCTTCCTCAAGAGGGACACATGGGGACCACTGGTTCTAGGCCTCTTCTGCCCGTGAGAAAAAGTCCCTGCCTGGGGCACCTGGGTGGCTCAGTGGGTTAAAACCTCTGCCTTCGGCTCAGGTCATGATCCCGGGGTTCTGGGATCGAGCCCCGCATCGGGCTCTCTGCTCAGCAAGGAGCCTGCTTCCTCCTCTCTCTCTGCCTGCCTCTCTGCCTACTTGTGATCTCTGTCTGTCAAATAAATAAAATCTTAACAAAAAAAAAAAGTCCCTGCCTATTCCTGAAAATCCAATCTAAGTCCCCAGCATCAGCTGACTGTGCTTACCACGCCTCTTTCTCAAGGTGGCTATATCCCACTCTCCTGAGTAGCATGATCGGCTCAGCATAATATCACGTCTGACAGGCATTGTCTTGGCAGTCTAAACCCAAAGTCGGACAAACTAAATTCTACACAAATCACAATTAGCTAGCCTATCCGTGAAAGGTTTGCGGTTGGGCACTTGGTTGGGGGAGTCCAATGATGCCATTCAGAATGTATAAAAAGTCAGGGTTTTGACCACTCAGAACCAGGAAGGATGAATCACAGTCCAGCACGAATGGCTCATTTGGGGTTGAATTCTGGTTCTACAGCCAGTGATGCGAACCTCAGACAAGTCCATTTCTTTAATTTCACAGGAGAGATGATGATATCTGACTCGGCGATTCCCAAGCTTCATGAGAATCTTGATACGAGGCAGATTCACTAGGTCTTGGTGGGACCCGGGATTCTGCATTCCTAACCAGCTCCCAGGGATGCCAGTGCTGCTGGTACACAGACACTCTTTAAGTAGCAGGTCCTAACTCACTCACTGGCACCCACTACACATGAAGAAAGGTGTGAGGCAGACAAAGAAGCAGACATGATCCTTAAGGAGAGGTACATACACAAACCAGTATCTCCTCTCCATTTACCTGTGCGTTGCCAAATTCTCCCCTTTGGCCTACAGGCCTTCTCCGTGTGCCAGGGGGTTTAGCCACCAACAGCCCCACCTTCACGTCTTTCCAGCTCTGGACCCTATAGGCAAGGCTGTTTTCTTTTAGCTCCAAATCAACAAGCTCTGGGGAAAGACCTGGTGGCTCAGTTTAGGTCACACACCCACCTCTGGACCAATCTCTGTGCCCAGGGAAATGTGCAGCTAGGCCTGGGTCACATGCCCACTCCTGTGGCTGAGCGGAGGACAGTAGGATGGGGTATGTTGCCAAGAAGGGAAGGGGAATCTCCTTCTGAATCCCAGAGGATCATCCATAGACCCTACAAGGAGGTAGAAAGGATGTGAATGCATGAGCACCCAAGAAAAGGTCAGGGTAGAATTTAACTGAGCTATGACTGTAGAAAGGCAAAGAAAAAAAAGGAAAAATGTGGTATATGAATGATGGTCCTAAGAGGAAAGAGGCAACTGAGAGAGCCACCAGGCTGGATAGCCCAGGTATTGGCAAGAAGAAGGCACCTTTGAAAAAAAAAAAAAAAAAAATGGGACACCTGGGTGGCTCAGTTGGTTAAGCGGCTGCCTTCAGCTCGGGTCATGATCCCAGCGTCCTGGGATCGAGTCCCATATCGGGCTCCTTGCTCGGTGGGGAGCCTGCTTCTCCCCCTGCCTCTGCCTGCCACTCTGTCTGCCTGTGCTCACTCATTCTCCCTCTCTCTCTCTGACAAATAAATAAATAAAATCTTTAAAAAAAAAAAAGAAGAAGAAGAAGGCACCTTTGGCCTAGAACTTCCAGTGACTGACAAGGCCTACTGGAGGTGGGATGTTAGGAGGGGATGCGAACTTAGGTAAAGAATGCAGCTCTAGGGATGCTTGGGTGGCTCAGTGGGTTAAAGCCTCTGCCTTTGGCTCAGGTCGTGGTCCCGGGGTCCTGGGATCGAGCCCTGCATCAGGCTCTTTCCTTTCTCTCTCTCTGCCTACTTATGATCTCTGTCAAATAAATAAATAAAATCTTTAAAAAAAAAAAAAAGAATGCAGCTCTGTTTACTAACTGAGGACAGTGTATAAAATTCTAACAGTGGGGTTCTCGGATCAGAAATGGACTAAGTCTGGGAGAGCCAATACTGAACCAACAGGTGTGTCCCCCATTATCCTCTTCCCTGCACAAAACATTCACAGGACTCCTACCCCATGGAGTCCCACCCAGAGTCCTACTTGCCAAGATAGTATCCCAGGCCTCCTATCAATCATGAGATGAAACTCACTTGCAATTCCTGGTCTAGGTACACGCGCCATGCTTGAAGGCCTGCACCAGATTACCTGCCAAGATCCTTCAGACACCCCAAATGGGTGCCAAGTACTTGCTCCTTTATCTATATTTCTTTTCTTTTCTTTCTCTATTTATTTTTTTATTTTTTTTTGTAATCCCGGAAAAGCCCCTGGGTGCAACTAAAGAAAACCCAAAGGGAAAACAATGTGCTTCTGTGTGAAGACAGATGAGATTTGAAAGTTCAAAACAAACATATAGAACGATCCATCTTCCAATCCATCGGGGCCAATCCACCCAAGGCCCAGAAGTGAGAGGAAAACATCCTCATAACCCAAATGCAAACCCCCTGGGCTCTTGCTGGTTCTTGGAAAAATTCTCACAGATACCAAGAATCCTGGCAACCAGCTGGGCATGTGCGTGGCTCATCCCAGACAATGAAAATCCAAACAAGCCACGTGCTGTGACTATTGTCCTCCCATCCCCATCAGCCTCTGGAACCTTCTTGAAAAATACATGTGCGCACGTGCACACACACACACACACACACAGATGCAACAAAATGGCAGCCTCACTAGGTGGCCACTGAGGGCCTGACTCCCTCTTTTGTCATTCTCTTCCTCTTCCAAATAATACATGCTCCAAAAAACGGTAGCTCACTTCAGAAGGAAGGGGAAACTGAGCCAGTCATAACCAGGTAAGACCCTCACTTGTCAGCTAACCTTCAAAGAAGACACAATGGAAGAAAGTGCCCAGAAGCAACTTCCCAGCAGGCAGGCAGGATTAATAAACAAAGACCAAGGCAGCAGAAAGGCAGTATTTTTCACTTCCTGAGGATATTCCTCTTTTTTATAAACACGGTGCATGTGGGCCAGCTGAGGGAGAAGGGGACAAGGAAGGGATCTAGAGGGGCACCAGGACCTCTAACGTGATACTGGTCCACAGCCTTATCTCACAGACCAGGAGCAGGGCCCCAGGGTGGGAGCAGGTACCCTCTGGATTATAACAGTGGGTCAGTCCAGTGCTGGGACTAGATCCCAAATCTTCTGACTTCCAGCTCAACATTTCCCCTCTCATGATTCAACTGAAAGATTTACCCAGCTCCTACCCTATACCATGCCAGAGTGCCAGGAAATAAATCCTCAACCAACCTAAACCTCCAATTAATGGGATCATTTTTCTGCATTCCACTTTTTAAAAGCAAGCTCCAAAGAAAGGCAAGTCCATGTTTAAGGATGTATGGCCTTTTCATTTATTTCCATTTGTTTTGCAACAGTTGGAGAATATCTTGAGGACAACTCACATTCTTTCTAGTCTTCTTTATTTGTACATCCTTGACTGGGACAGACAGACTTTATGCTCCAAATCACGGTCCTGGGACATAGCCAGATCTGTAGCCATTAAACTAAGACTCTGTCTTAAACATCAGACTGGACCTTCTAAAAACTGACATTTTTTTTTTAAAGAAGTGCACTGTGAAAATAAGGGTTTCTTCTGTACAGCTTTTAGTTATTTGGAGAATTGTTAAAATTAGAACTCTCTTTTCCCCACACAGCGAACTGGAGTTTTGGTCCAATAACCAAAGGGGAAGCTCTGGATTCATTTAGCCAACATCCTGGGCCTCAGCCAAAATTCTGTCCAAAGACAATGAGGCCAACACCTGCTCCTTGGAATAAATGCTTCAAGATAGTGCATTTCCCCAAGAAGGTAGAAAGCAACCTCTGTGTGAATCCTCCAGGGCACATAAACCTACTCTCCCCAGTTTAAAATTCACTGGTGCCTAAGGCTTGAGTTCTTTGTAAAGAAAACTAAGTCTTGTAAACGAGGCAAGCAGGCCAGTCATAAAGGAGCCCCCAAGTTCCATGCAGATATCAGCTAGAGTCTTACAAAGCCAGCTTTGCCACTACACTGAATATTTCATCTTTAATTCTTCCTAGGCTGAGCCAATGGAGTTAGGAGGAAGACAACTAGCAAAAAAGCAGCATCTCCAGTTGGTTCTCACTCCAAAAGCTTTGCCCAGTAGGCGCAAGCCTGTCTTGATGCCCACTAACCTTCGTGCCCAGGGGATAACACCAGCTGGCTCCCCCACTTATCCCAGGACCTCTGAGCTCCTTAACCAGGCCTTAACTGAGTGAACGCAATGTGCCAGGAACTTTAGAGAAGAGCCTTGGGAGCAGGCGAGGGGTCAGAAAGGGAAATAAGCCATGGTTACAGTCCTAAAAACACTCGGAGCCGATGGCAAGATAGGTATCTACAAGCACCATGTGGCTCTGCCTGGACGCCATCAGCTTGTCTTGAGGGCTCTGGTTGGAAGGAAGACACTCCCTCTCCATCCTCAGAACACAGGGATAGGTCTTCCCTAAATGTTCTTTGATGTCACAGAGGCTTACAAAGCCTTGAAAAAGTTTCTTATTGGAAACGGGGCTGGTGGACAAAAATCACAGGATGCCAGAGCTGAGGTCTTGGGAGATTGAAAGAGGTCAATTTCAGACAACTGTCAAGGACGGGCACAGGTGGAAAGGGCATTGGACTAAAAATCCGGAGCCTGTTTTCTTCACCAGCTCACCTTGTGTCCTTGGGCAAGGCACACTCCCTCTACAGTTTTACAGATGAGAGGGGAGAAGGGATGGGTGGTTTTCATTAGTGCTAAAATCCATATATTTCTCAAATTATTTTTTATTTAAAACCCAAATATACAAACCAAACAAAGGGGGAGTAACTCCCATAGATCAGGGCTGGGAGCCCAGAGCCCTCCCACTCTAGTCTGGATGGCCCTCAGGGAAGCCAGTTTGCAAAACACAGGAGTATTAAGTCTGAGAGCCCCTTCCAGAGGTCTTATCTGGCCCTCCCCTTAATTATCTGGTGTGTGGGGGAGGAACGGAAATGCTCTGCAATTTACGTATCACATGTTCTTGAAATCTTTGTAACTGGCAACATGAGGTTAACTAGCTCCTGAACTAGGATCTCTTGTGAACTGGCATCTGTTGGCAAGAGACAGAACTGGGATTTGAACCAAGGGTTTTCTGACTCCAAATTCAGTATTCCTATTCCTTGCTCAGAGGGATGTGGAAATTTGGGCTGAATCAATAAATTCCTTGAACTAGAAATATAAATGTATGTGCATATATGCATAGGAAAAACATCTTGAAGATGAGACCTCTCACAATTACCATTAGCTATCTCTGTGTGGTGATAATGTGGATGATTTTCAATCTATTTATCTATACTTTCTGATTTTCCTATAATTAGCAGGTTATTATTTAAGTGAAACCAATACTGCTAACTAAATTGGTTTTTAATAATTGACACCTGACAATTCCATGTTGGGTTTCTATAAAGACAGTGATCAGGAGATAGGTGGTGTCCCTGACCTTTTGGAGTTGACGGAGGAAATAACAACCCCAAATCCCACAAATTCTCCCTTGGGGCAGAGGGTCCTGGGCTGACCTGAGGGGCAGTTCTCCTGTCATTTACGTTCTCTGAAGCTTCACTTTTGGGGAGCATGGTTTTAAAAAATAACAGCAACACTGAGACCCCTCCCAAGTGATGCCTCTTTTCTCTACCCCACTCAGCTGCCTTGTGTAGTAGGGGAGGAGGAATGCTCATAAAATTAAAGATGGTCACATGGACCCCAGACTAGAAGCCCTCACTCTCCAGGGGGCCAGGCCTAGCGCAGTAGGACCTATAGAAAATGAGCCCTCCAGCCAGGCCAATGGGAGTCTCCGGCCACACCCTGAGGGCTCCTCAGAAGTCACAGCCAAATGTGAAGATCACGCACTAGTTCAGGAGAAAAAAATACCACCCTGAAGGCAAAACAGGCCTTGGTCAGGCATGAGGTGGGGCAAGGCATTCCAGTCGCTTCCCTGTATTATTCATGCCAGCTCTGCCCTCAGAAATCTTCTAAATATTTAACATGCCACCTCGAGGTCCAGCACAAACCCCAGCAATCCGCAGCAGCTGTGGAGAGGGCTGCATAGAATGGATGACTGGGGGGCCAAGAGGCACAAACACCGGCTTTGGGATGAAAGCCCAGAATGGTGGCAGGGCTACAATGCTGAGATTGACTTCAGAAGGCTGCCTCTGGCCGCTTCTTCGAAAATCAGTAAAGAAGGACAGGAGATGGGAGATATTTCACAACCTTGGGAGTGATGGTGCACAATGAACCAGAGTCTGGAGCCCCTCTTTCCCAGACAAAGAGCGATCCTGAGGTGCACCTCCCACCCGCACTCTCCAGGCCAATTTCAGCCCTGGCTCCCCTGAGCAGGTGGCAAATCTGTCCTGACTCAGGCAAAAAATGGTTAGGGGAGGAGAGGAACTGCTACAGCCATGTGTAGCTCCAAAGGGAAATAAATCCACGAGGGAAGGAGCTCTTCAAATGTCTACTCGGCTCTGGGGCTTGAGAGAGAAAAACGCCCCCCACACCCACCCCCAGTGACTTCATACAGGCCTCACCCCAGATGACTCTGCGCTCTCCTACAAGGCCTGGGAGGTGTCATCGCCACCACCTGAGCGGCTGTCACTTAGAAATTTCCCGTGAATGTCTGGAGATGCCTGCCCCTATCTCTCCCTCAGACCCCCGCCAAAGGAATCAGACATGGGGTCCGCCAGGCGTCTGCCCCAAGATTCCTACACGTCCCCGCTGTGTCCTACTTGCCTTTACCGCTGTCAATCTGAGAAACCGAAAAAGGAGTATTCTTTCAATCCCAGTAGGAGCCCCGCCTTCATCTCTCCACCCTTCTCCCCGCCGACCCCTCCAGGCAGCGCCCCAGGCTCGTCCGGGCTCTGTCATTTTCACCTGACAAAAGCGCGGCGGCGCGGCGACGAAAGACCCCGCCAGCGTTTCTCCCAAAGGAGACAGACGCGTGTCCCCGCGGCGCGCCCATTCGGGGCCTCTGCAAATCCCACCCACCCGGGGAACAAAAGCGGCCGGGGCGCTGCGGGGCGCCGCCAGCGCAGCCCCCGTGCACCCCCGCCCTCGCCGCCCCGCCCGCTGGTCCCCCGCGCCCGGGCCCGGGCCCTCAGGGCAGCAGCCGCGTCCTGTGTCGCCCGCTTGCAGGCGTCCTCGGCAGCTACTGTACCTGCTAAATTTAGCGGCCGCCGGGTATTAATAGCCGAAGCGAACGGGGCCGGCCGCTGCAGGGGCCCGCGCAACTCGGGGGCCAGGGGCGGAGAAGGAGGGGAAGGAAGGGGCGCAGGGAAGGCCACTTACACCACCAGCCTGGAGATGATCCATGACACCATGGCGGGCGGGCGAGCGGGCGCCGCCGGGGCAGCGCGGCGTGGCTCGGCTCGTCTGCGGGCGGAGCGGGCGGCTGCGGCGCTCCGGGCACGTCGGTCCGCGCACGGCCGCCGCCGCCACCAGACTGAGCGCGCCCGCCGCCCTGCCCGGCGCTCGCGCGTCAGCGCAGCCGCGGCACGTTCCGGCGGCAGCGGCGGCGGCGGCGGCGGCGGCGGCGGCCCCAGCCCCCCGGGGCTCGGCGGGCCCGCGGCGATTGGGCGGTGAGCAGGTCGGGCACCCGCGGGACCCGCCCCGACCCCATCGCCCCAGCCCGAGGCTGAATTTGGGCGGTTCCTCCACGCCCTGGTGCACCGGGCGTTCCAATGGAACCCTGAGGTGGCCCCTTTGGCAGGACACCCGGGTGCCGCCCCACCCTCAGGTTTATGGTGGGGGAAACCAAGGCCTGGACCTGGACCTTGGGAATCTAGCTAACACCTGTTCTGGTTGGGGATGCGGTCATCCCTCACTTGGACCCTGCGCTAGCCTCCCAAGGGACTTACCTGTATTCAGGCCTGACCCCTCTAATCTGTCCCCCAACAAAGCATCATATGCATAAGAAACAAATCTGGGTTTTTGTCTCCCCTAGATAAAATACTAAAGAATTTCTTCATAATCTGGTCCTTGCCTGAAAAATCATTGCCACCACCATTCCCCAAAGAGCCATCTAGCTCTTTCCAACTGAGGCATTTCGGATTCACAGGTATGCTGTTCCCTCTCTCCTGTTCATACACTCCCTGCCTCATCTCCTTCTTCAAGACTCAGATAAAAGGTTATTTGTTGAGGTAGGTCTTTCCTAGGGGGCCGCTCCAGCATTGCTTTGTAGAATTGGCTCAGGGATACAATCTGGCCAGGAAGAAGCTAGAAGCTGCTACGGCATAGCAACAGTGCCCTGCTGAGGCATTTTGGTGCCTTAAGCAAAAGGCAAAATGGTATTCTATACACAGGTCCTTAGATATTTTTTAAAATTGCATTAAATATTATTTATCTTGATAACTGCATTTTATGGCACGTCCTTAAATTTTGCCCCTAAGGCAAATGCCTCACTTTCCTCACCTGGGTCCTGGCCCTTATTATATAAGTTCTGATACATTATTCCCTTGTGCTTGGAAAACCTTTGTCCACTTTGTTCCTCTGGTCTGCCTCTGCCTGCCTTATCCCCCTCCATGGTGCTCTCCCAGAGCACTATTCCCCTTTACTGATGCTCATGTCATGTATAATTCAGTGTCAGATGTGAGAGGCACCAGAGAGAGCTAGCATGAAGCTTTCTTTAAAGGAGCCCTTCCCAACATGGCTTGCTTACTAGCAGAGGCAAGGAGACCTCAGACTTTGACAGAAAGAGGCTGGAAATGTGCTAGCAGTGTGTGTGTGTGTGTGTGAGAGAGAGAGAGAGAGAGAGAGAGAGAAACAGAGACAGATTGCAGGAAGAAGAAAGACCTTGCCCATAATAAAGGGACGGAGGTGAGACATCTATGACAAGGGGTTTCCAAAGGACCCAAAAAATACCTGCAATTTAGCTTAGTTTAGTTGTTGTTAAATGCCTGTCTTGACCCAGTTTTGAGGCCCTCGCTAGAAGCTGGTCAGTTCTCCTTCTTGCCTAGCCCATTAAGTCCACACCCCCAACCACCTCCTTATCAGGCTCTCACACTTCAGGCCTTATTGCTCCAGGGTCGGGTATCAGATTACCAGAGACAGCTCCTTTGCCCTGGAGCCCAATGAAATTATTCAAAGAAGCCAATGCTAAACCTGCTTGTTCTGCCTTGCTCTTCCTGCAGAAACCACAGTTCCCCTTTCTCCCTCTGCCTTATAACCTACTCCAGGGTTTACGCCCATTAGGGCATGCTGTGTATGCCTTTGCAGGGTAACAAAACTGTAAAACCTTCTGGTTTCTCTCTCTTTATTTGTGTTAGCCTCACTATGCCTTACCCAAGATAACACGGTTAAAATAATACCCTACAAGAAAAAGCTTGAAATATCTACTAGGTAGATCAGGACAGTAACAAGTAAATAGGACCTTCGTGAGACCCCTCTTCTCCATCCATGCCCTTCGCTTCTCCACCCCCACTCCCTGGAAAGGTCGGTATATGCTGTTAGCTATCTTAGGGAGTTGAATATTATGGTTCAAAGATATCCTTTTGGTGGAGAAACAGAATCTCTCCGCATACTGTTTTTCTTCTGAAGCATGTCCCCTATTCCTATAAATGGAATTCTCCTATAAATGGAATTTTACTATTATACAGAACCAGACAGTTTAATTCATGAAATGAGACCATTCATGGGATTAACATATCTGGAGGTCTCTCTATTGTCTGAAAAAAACCAGAAAAGTAATGGGACAAACCCCAGAATTCAGTCAAGGTTTGGGAAAAATGTTCCACACAACAAATTTCAAAAGGCAGAGGAGGGGAAAGATTGGAGAGAGAAGAAAGTTGTGTTTTTACTTCATTTTATCTCAGGCCAACTGTTACACATATTACATCTCTCCTCCCTAGCCCAGCTCCAGTTTGTCCTTGACCCTGGAATGCACGGCCAGGGATTGGACACAGCCTTCTCAACAACGGAATTCTTGGCCTTATCAGTTGTTTCACTTTTTATTCTTTTTCACACCAACTGTTGTTACAATGGATGCTGCTTCTCTGTTTTTGCCCCACACCCTTCCCCTTTCTTCTGAGAAGATCTCTCCATTTTGTATTGGAAATGGTTCTCCCATACTTCAGTCTTAAAAACCATCATTTTCTTTTGTAGTCCTTACTACTTTGATTGGCTCATGGGTGATAACTGAACATAAGCTGGGCAAAAGTTCTCCTCCAGGATTTTTAAAGTTCAAAATAGGAAAAAGTGACTCCACTCTCATCCATGAAGCATTAACTGCCATGGGAATGGTCCTTATATTGTGAACAACTAGAAAACTAAGGGAAAAAAAATATACCAAGTAACTGTAAGCATTGGACAACAGGCAGCCAGGGATTATGACAGCTATGATAGGGGAAACTAACTTATGTGAGTCCTACAATTATTCTAGTTTGCTGTCTCAATGCAGTTTCCAGGTATTACTGCATGGGGAGGGTTGGGGGGGGGGGACCTGAACAGAGCCCAGCAATCTCAAAGAGCTCAAAAGACAGAGATCAGAGTTCAGGATCTATAGCGGCTAGAATTGGGGGAGCAGAAGATCAGAGAGGAGGGAGATGGAGAGAGAGAGAGAGGGAGAGAGGAGGAGAGAGAGAGAGAGATCCAGAGATCCGTAGAGGGAACCCCTCAAGTCTTTAACTAAATAATATTCAGAGCACGCATGGGTGAAGTTACAGGAAGCCAGGGGAAGAACCACCAAAAAGCAGAATGCCGGATAATTCCTGGAGCTCACACAGAGCTGGGAATATATTACCTTCACACAAGCCAAAATGGAGAGACCTCTTAATAATGAAATGCTGGCTAGAGCTCTCAAGAGGGGACTTAGTATTAGGGGCAAATTAGCTCTAAGACTAAAAACTGAGTTGGACTTTCCTTAACACAGCTTAAAAGCAAGAGCCAAAAAGATCAAATTTGTCCCAAGTAACGTAACTATGCTCCAGAGAAACCAACCAACCAACCAACAAACAGTTCAACGCTATTTAAAGAAAAACAGAAAAATCCAATACTCTGTGGTAAAATGTATAATGCCCAACATGCAAACGAAAGTTATTAAGCATGAAAAAGAACATGACCAGGGTGCTTGAGTGGCTCAGTTGGTTGTGTCTACCTTTGGCTCAGGTCATGATCTTGGGGTCCAGGGATCCAGCCCACTCTCAGGCTCCCTACTCATTTGGGAATCTGCTTCTCCCTCTCCCTCTGCCTTGCCCCCCAACCCCACTTGTGCTCTCTCTCTTTCTCTCTCAAATAAATAAATAAATAAATAATATCTTTAAAAAGAAAAAGAGAGAGAAAAGAGGAAAAAAAAAAACATGACTCATAAGCAGGAGAAAAAAGATCAATAGAAACAGACCAAGAAATGACAGAAATGATGGAATTAGCCAAGATCTTAAAATATATAATATCTGAAGACATTTCACTGAAAATATACAAATGACAGAAAAAGAAAAAAAAGACATGAAAAGATGCTCAACATCATTAAGGAAATACAACTTGAAACCACAGTGAGATACCACTACCCATCTACAATGGCTAAAACTAAAGACAGACTTTGCCCAGTTCTGATGAAAATGAGGAGCGACTCTCATACACTGCCAATGAGAATGTAAAATGGTTTTTCCAAAATGGTTTCACAATTTCTTTTAAAGTAAAACGTACACTTTATATATGACTCAGAAATTCCATTTTTTTATTCAGCAAAGAGTACTGCATACATGTCCATAAAAAGACTCGTTCAATGTAGCTTTATTTATAATTTACATTCAGACTTAATTCAGACTACAATTTTTTTACCGTTTTTCTATTGGAGTGATTTTGCCATTTTCTTACTGGTTGGCAAAAGTTCTTTGTGTAAGAATACCAACCTCTTCTCTGTCATGTATGCTAGAATTTTCCCACTCTGCCAGTAGCCTTTTACATCTACTGTATTTTTCACAAATGTAATTTTATATATTGTATATATGTTATATGTAAATATATATATTATATTCATTTATATTTTATGCTAATACAGCAATTAATCTTTATCTCTAATGCAGAAACTTTACATTTATCTCTGTTCTATTTTGTCTTTTTTACTTTGGGCAAGGGTTTCAGTCAAATCAAATTATTTTTAATCCAATTATTGGTATTATTAACTATTATTCCTAGTGTGTTTATTAGATTGCTTTCAGCTGCAAGTAGAAGACCCAACCAAACAATAGGAGTTCACTTTTTTCGAATAAGAAGTACAGCAGAGGTTAGGGATTTAACAGCTCAGTGAGATCAGAGCCTTAGGTCAGCCTCTCTGCAATATACTTGGTCTTTTCTCATGGCTAGGAGAGGGCTTCAACACCATCAAGTAATATGCCTTCATACAAACATGTCCAAAGGTAAGAAGGAAAGTGCAGAGGCCTCTCATCTTTTTAATATGGAGGAAATATTTCCCAGAAGCAGCCTTCCCCACCCCAACCCTGAATTCCCCCTTACATTTCAGAGGCCAAAGCAGGGCCAGATGGTCACTCTAACTGATCCCTAGCAAAAAGGGAATAAATGTACTCTGCTTTGACTCATTCATTATTTTTTTACAAGAGTCATCTTCTTTGAGCACCTTGCTCTCTGACTTGAACAAAATTGGGGTTGGGATAGGCAGAAACAATGGTGAACTGGCAGTTGGGTGGGCAACAAACAGTGTCTTAATCTATAAGATTGAGAAGATCACCAAAATAGCTTGCTTGGGCTGCCATAACAAATTATCATAGACTAGATGACTTAAAACAACAAAATTTTACTCTCTCATAGTTATGGAAGCTGGAGGTCCCAAACCAAGGTGTTTGCAAGGCCATGCACCTTCTAAAAACTCTAGGGTACAATCCTTCCTTACTTCTTCCTAGCTCCTGATGGTTGCTGGCAGTCTTTGGTATTCCTTGGCTTGTAACGGCATCATTCCAATTTCTGCCTCTATCTTCATGTGATTGTCCTCCCTTTATAACTGTCTGTTTATCTTCACATGGCCTTCTTATAAGGAAACCAGTTATTGAATTTAGGGTCCACCCTGATCCAATATGACCTCATTTTAACTTAAGTAATTTCATCTGCAAAGACCCTATTTTCAAATCAGGTCACATTCTTAGGAACCAAGGGTTAGAACTTCAAAAGATCTTTTGGGGGAACAAAATTCAAACTCTGACAATAACCATCTATACCTAGATCCAAATCTCTGGTGCAGTGCTGGGAGAACAGAGCCTAGCACACACTGCCAGTGGCCTCAGCTGTAACAGTCATGTGCCCTACTCCACATTATGGCAGCCTTAGTAATTCATGTTCTAAAAACTACCCCTGCTTCCCCGAAAGAAGCTCTGTTATTGTCAGTCTCCCAGCCTCCATCCTCTCCTGGAGCCCCCTCTAGAGCATTTGACCCACCCACGTGTTACATAGCTTAGCTCCTGTCAACTTCCTTACCCAATGACAATTCTGAAACTTCCTTGAAATAACCCCACTCTGCCTGCCAATTTATACCTCTAGGTTCAGAAAACAGTTAAGAAGACACATCAAAGTTACTTCTTTAAGGGCTATTGACAACTTTAAACAGAAGAAAGGAAGGAGGGACGCCTGGGTGGCTCAGTTGGTTAAGCAGCTGCCTTCGGCTCAGGTCATGATCCCAGCGTCCTGGGATCGAGTCCCACATCGGGCTCCTTGCTCGGCAGGGAACCTGCTTCTCCCTCTGCCTCTGCCTGCCACTCTGTCTGCCTGTGCTCGCTCGCTCTCTCTCCCTCTCTCTCTGACAAAATAAATAAATTTAAAAAAAAATTAAAAAAAAAAAAAAGAAGAAAGGAAGGAGAAAAGGAGGGAAAGGAGGAAGGGAGAAAAGGGAAAATTAAATGGTTTGGGTGAGCAAAAAAAAAAAAAAGAATAAGAACAAGAAAGGTAGAAAAGAAAGAAAGAAAGAAAGAAAAAGAAAGGAAGGAAGGAAGGAAGGAAGGAAGAAAGAGGAGAGAAGGAAGGGAGGGAGGGAAGGGGGAGGAAAAGGAAAGGAAAGGAAGAAAGATATAATAAAAAAAGGAGTGCCAAAGGAGATGGTCAGTGGTTTCCAACAATGGTCTTGGCTACTCATTGTATTCTTGGCTTTACCTAGAAAGACCCACATCAAAGCACTGACCACAGGGACAATCCCAGGGGTGTGGTGGGGAAAGGAAATGTGGAACAAACTTAATCCTGAGCCATAGCCCTGGCTGAGAAATCCCTGAAATCCACCTCATCTGCTTGACCCACATCTCATCTTCTCAGTATCTTGACTGAGTATATAAGGAACTCAGTATTGAATGTGCCCTCAGTACCCTCAGACCCAATAGTAGCCTTTGTCTCCAGGCTCTTACAGGGCAACTCTGGACCCACCTGAGCCCAGGAGACAGCAGCAAGTTCAGCACCATCTTCCATAGGACCCTCCTTGATACTGAGTTCAGAGAATGAAGCAGCTGCAACAACAAAACAGTTGCTTACAGGTCAACCTTGTGAATGTGGGCAACAAGTTCCTCTCAGCACTTTGGAACTAATCTTGAGTTCGGTGCCTAGTGGATTAGAAAGTGGGAATATCTCAAAGCAGTCAAGAGACAGAGCTGTCTCTACCACACCAAACACACTGTGGGACTTCTCCATTCTATTAATGGATTCCTGCTGAAATTACTGAACAGAGGTCCATGTAAGGTGTAGACCACTGGGTCACTGACTCCATTCACATTCCATTTACAGTGTTCTGAGGTTATACCCAGGAGCCCTGGACACCAAAATGACTATAGTATGAATTGAGAAATGGTCAACATTTCTTCAGTGCTCAGCCTGATATTATAAATCAATGTCAGTGGTCTCTGCCTAAGGATACCCATGGATTTTGGTCATATCATACTGAAGTACACAGCACATAGGGTGCCTGTCTGACTCATGGGAAAATACTCAGATATGCGAGGGTGGAGTCCAAGAGGTCAACTCTGGGTGATTGATATCTCCTTCATGTTTATAGTTGATTGGTCCAGAGGTGGATACCTGACTCAAGTGAGGCCAATCAGAACACTTCCTTGAGATTTTTCAAGCTGGAATAAGGGAAATGTGATTATCCCACTCTGATGAAGGATGCACCAGAAGCTGCTCTCCTCATTTTTCTATTTGGATGGAAGAAGACCATCAGAATTAGGAGGAATTTAAGCTGACACACAGAAACAAGAATAAGGAAGAAATGTCTGCATCATTTAAAACTTGGTTCTAGAGCTCAGAGTCCAGCTTTATCTCTGCCCTTTGCATCTTATGGAAGCTTCCTCACCATACATCTCACTTTGGGCATAGGGTGGGCTTCTGGCACTTGTAAGTAAGGTTCCTGAGAAATAAATGTATTACCCTGGCTATAAGGCCCTGGGTCCCAGGCCAGCCCATCTCCTCGGAGACTTCTGCGAAGAATGGCCCAGCAGTCACTGCCAACTCTGAACATACCTGTGTCATGGCTGTTGAATGTCTCAAGTAATTCAAATCCCCTGGCCACAGGCTAGTTCAGCATAGGCCTAGGTGCCAGCCAAGAGGGTCAATCCCATGCGCCAACCTGCTGAAGGCAGAGGAACAAGTCAGGGCAAAGTCCTTGAAGGCAAACAGATAGTTAAAACTCAAGGAGGCAGGGGTGCATGGATGGCTCAGTGGGTTAAAACCTCTGCCTTCGGTTCAGGTCATGATCCCAGGGTCCTAGGATCGAGCCCCACATCGGGCTCTCTGCTCAGCGGGAAGCCTGCTTCCTCCTCTCTCTCTCTCTCTGCCTGCCTTTCTGCCTCCTTATGATCTCTGTCTGCCAAATAAATAAATAAATAAATAAAATCTTTGGGAAAAAAAAAACAAAACTCAGAGAGGCAAAACCCAACACCAGGCCCAAAGAGCAGCGCTGGAGACCAAGAATGGGAGGCGGAGCTGGGAGCCTCGGAAGCCAATTTATGGGAATAGATCAGCCAAGTTGGAAGGTGGGTCCCTGACCTTTCTTCAAGTGGTGTTGGCACCTGCAGCTCCTTCACCAGCTAGGTGAGAGGGTGTGGTCTATTGGCTAAAGGTTCAAGGTGAGAGGCCAAGAGCACAAGAAAGGTCAGAGAGTCAGGTATTACCTCAGTACTTTACTAGTTTGGAGTGAGTTTCTTGGCCCTTATGATCCTCATTTTTTTTCATCTATAAAATGAGGATAATGATACATACTTTGTGTTATTGTGAAAATTAAATGCAGTAACTTCCATGAGGTAGTTTCAAAAAAATGGTTACAAATTCTTTGGCATGTCTACCATCAATGAGTGGGGTCTGTGTCCCATTCTGTTGGATCTGGGTGAGGATGTGAATGATTTGACCACTATTTTACAGAGAAAATGACACCATATGACTTCCAAGGCTAGGTCATAAAAGTCCACGTAGTTTCTGCCTTACCTACTACTCATTCTTGGAGCACCGAGCTCCCAGGGTCATAAAAGAAGTGTGACTACCCTGAGGCCACCATGCTGTGAGGAAGCCCAAGTCACACGAAGAGGCCACATGTAGGCACTCCAGTTGTCAGTCCTTCAAGTCATCCCACCCCGGTCACCAGAGATGTGAGCAAAGAAGCCTCCAGATGATTCTAGCCTCTAGTTACTAGATCACCCCAGCCATTGAGTCTTCCCAGCTGAGTTTCTCTACATATTGGAGCAGAGGTAAGCCATCCTATGCCCTGTTTAAATTCCTGACTCACAGAATATATAAGTGTAATAAAATGGTGGTTGCTTTTGACACTAAGTTTTGGGATCGTTTTTTACACAGCAATATATAGCTATCCAGAATCCCAGGTAGAATCACAGAGTTGGGATTTGAACTTACCTAATTTCTTCAGACCATGGACTTTCTACTTCTCTAGCAGATCCTGAGAACAAGCACCTGGCAGTGATAGCGTTTTCATTAAGAAAAATCAGGAGAGGGGCGCCTGGGTGGCTCAGTGGGTTAAAGCCTCTGCCTTCGGCTCAGGTCATGGTCTCAGAGTCCTGGGATCGAGCCCCGCATCGGGCTTTCTGCTCAGCGGGGAGCCTGCTTCCTCCTCTCTCTCTGCCTGCTTCTCTACCTACTTGTGATCTCTGTCTGTCAAATAAATTAAAAAAAAAAAAGCCTCTGCCTTTGGCTCAGGTCATGATCTCGGGGTCCTGGGATTGAGCCCTGCATCGGGCTCTCTGCTCAGCAGGGAGCCTGCTTCCTCCTCTCTCTCTGCCTGCCTCTCTGCCTACTTGTGATCTCTGTCAAATAAATAAATAAAATCTTTTTAAAAAATCAGGAGAGTGTTGTGAATTTTTCATAAAGCTAATGTATCCCATTTAAAAGACCATCTCTTTTTCTGAGATGATCCTTTTAACTTTGGGGTTATTAATATGTCTTTTCTTTTATGACATAATGGTGATAGCAATTAGTGATTGTTGCTTTATTAATGTCTTTCTTGGCAAAGTAAAAAGATACCAAACTTATGTTTGGGTTTTTGGAGGGTTGTTTTTTTTTTTAAGCCTCACTGGTGTTTGAAATTCAAAAGTCCAGGAGCCACTGCTCTGTCCTAGTCCTTGAGGGTCACAGAATCAGAGGTGGAAAGACTGGAAACCTGCAGCATTTTCTATTTCCTTTTCTTTCTTTTTTCAAAAAGGATTTTATTTATTTATTTGGAAGAGAGAGAGCACTAGCTGGGGGGGGGGGAAGGGGTAGAGGGGGAGGGACAAGCTGACCCCTTACTAAGCAGGGTGCCTGCCCGACACAAGGCTAGATCTCATAATCTCAGGATCATGACCTGAACCAAAGGCAGAGGTGTAACTGACTGAGCCACCCAGGTGCCCCAGGTTTTAAGTTTTCTTTGGCTGTTCCCTAGTCCTGCATAAGACTAGCACATGTGTTCATTTATAATTTATACCCCACCTGTTTCCAAAAAGGATTCAAAGCAGGATAGTCTTTCCCCTGTCACACCCCAGATGCCTGTAACTGTTACTGAGTCAGACAGGGCCCCTTCCCCAGGCGCCAACAGGCTTCAAACAGTAGAAGAGGGGGGTTGCGGCACTGTACTATCTGTTGAAGGCAGAGCTGGCATGTTGCCCTTTAGCGGGGCTCAGCGGGGAAAGGCAAGAGATTAAGACTCGGGGGTCTTGGCTCCTATCCTGGCCCAACCCTCACATGTGGACTGGGAGGGGAAGTTTCTTCTGTTTTCTGTTGTGTGGCTCTTCAGGCATCTATCTTTAGGCTGTAAACTTTATCTTAAATAACATCTTTTTTTCTTCAGGTGACTGGCTGCTGTTTCCAGGTCTCCTTATGGAGGACCACCCATGGTGGAGACCAAGAACTTCTTGGGGAGTTTAGTGGAGCAGAGAGGTTAAGAGTCTGACCCCTGGAGCCAGAATACCTGGATGGTATGTCATGACCTTGGGCAAACTATTGTACCTTTCTATGCCTCTGTCTCCCCACATGCAAAATGGGGATGAGAATAACAATAGCACATATTTCATAAGATTGTTATGATATGTAAGTAAACGAAGCACTTAAAACAGTGGCTGGGAAAGGCAATTTAAAACCACAATGGGATATTCCCACCCATGAGAACAGCTAAATTTTAAAAGGCCGACCATACCAAGGCAGACAAGCATGAGTAACAACTGGAACTCTTATATATTGTTGGTGGGAATAGAATGATATAACCACTTTGGAAAACAGGTTGACGGTTTCTTATAAAATGAAACATATACATAAAATGCTTAAATAAGAAAAATGCACATCTTCACAAAAAATGAAATTCAGGGGCACCTGGGTGGCTCAGTGGGTTAAAGCCTCTGCCTTCGGCTCAGGTCATGATCCCAGGGTCCTGGGATTGAGCCCCACATCGGGCTCTCTGCTCCGCGGAGAACCTGCTTCCTCCTCTCTCTCCTGCCTGCCTCTCTGCCTACTTGTAATCTCTGTCTGTCAAATAAATAAATAAAATCTTTAAAAAAAATGAAATTCATACTTACTGTGTGGCCCAACAACTCTTCTACCAAGTGAAATAAAAATATAAGATCACAAAAGGTATGTACATGAATGTTTGTAATAGCATTATTCGTAAGAGCTAAAAAGAAAACAACTCAAAATGGCCATCAATAGGTGAATGAAGAAACAAAATGTGGTGGGTCCGTGCAGTGGGACGAACTATTGATACATGCAACAACATGCACAAATCTCAAAAAATTCTACGCTAAGAAATATCTCCAGAATTCTGGAAGGAAAACACAAATGTGGATGGAAGAATGAACCGCCATTTAATATTTGCAAGAAGTTCTCTGTCTCTAGAGCTCTATTCTAGAATAGAAACCACACAAAGGCAAGGCTCTTGGTTGGTTTTTCTCTGTGATGGATCCCAAGTACTGACACTTGGTCAGAACTCTAGTAATATGTACTGAATGCATGAGTCTTTGGGACATACCATTTCTTTGACTTGATAAAACACCAAGACAGGCTTTTATATTTCCTAAAGGTATAGCAAATGTACATACATTGTTCTTGGGGAAGATGCAGGCATCCCTGCCACATGGATCCAAGCTCTTGAGATTGCTGGTTGGGAATGTGAAATTGTGTGCCCTTGTACCCTGTTACTGGGGGAAGTATCTACCTTCTTTCCATCTCTCTGTAGATCTTTTATTTCAAGGCATGTGTGTAGCTAAATGTTATTTGAGTGTGAATGAATGTAGAAGATACGCGCCTTGAGAAACTGTCTCTTGCTGTGGTGATGAGGGTGGAGTCCAGTTTTAGTTTTGTGAGGGGAAGAGTGTTGCTTGCAGGATCTGAGGGGTAGGTGGGACAAAAGGAAGGGGCTGATTTAATGAGAGACTATGTGGGACCCTAGATACAGCTGGGCTGCTTTGGGACCAAAGTAAAGATGTGTGGTGTTGAGAGGGAGGAAAGGGCATCCTTGACCTCTTCAGACAGAACCCAAATCTGCTCTGGCATGTGGACAAATGAGCAGGGAGCCAGGGAGGGAACATTTCTGGTAGGATGCTCATGGTCTCCAGGGGCACCACTGGCAGCAGCCATGGTGATACTCCCTCAGGCGTTTGGAACAGGAAGTGAAGTACATGACAGGTGTTGCATGGAAACCTTGAATTTTAGTCCATTTTCATAAAATAAGAACAGATCCTAAGGAATTTGCTAGCATCATTGAGAAGGGCCCTACACCCTGAAGACTGAATCACCAGGACTGAGTTGTGTGCCTGAATGGTGTGATTCCAGGGACGTTCAGCTACAACTGAAGACACAGCCCCTATTATCTCCTCCCGTGAGGACTCCTAGGGCACCCTCCTACCCTTCTATGGATCCAGATGTATCAATCAAGAGGGGCTAGACTTTGCCACAGCAACAAACAAGCCCAAATTCTCCATGGCTACTTACACAAATTTACTTCTCACTTGTCACTATAGGACAACTACTGGTTGGCTGGGGGCTCTGCTCCTTGTCTCTTCGCTCTGGACCAAGGCTGACACTGGACTGCTGCTCAGGAAGGAGTACTCTGAAGAGTCTCACACTGAAGACCACTGAGCTCATATCTCAATGAACAGACCCACTCTTGTCACTCTACCTTACCACAGAGGAGCTTAGAAGTACAATTGTATCATAGACCCCAAAGCAAGACGCTAGAAATAATCATCACTACCGTATCAGGACTCTCCACCTGCCATAACGTATTCCATTTCCCCCTCCCTGACAATGCCCTGGCTTCTCCTAGTCTCCTCTTATCTATTAAAAGGCAAAATTAATCTGTCTAGTGTCCATTCTCCCAGGATCCTGTGCTCTACTCTCCATGGCGACATCTGACTAAATTGATCAACTAGTTCGGATTGGGTTAATAAGTACAAATGTCTCACAGATTAGGTTGCTGTGGACCAAATTGTGTGCCCCCCACCCCCAGATTAACATGTTGAGGTCCTAACCCTCACTGTGATGGTATTTGGAGATGGGGGTCTCTAGGAGATAATTAGATTTACATGAGGTCTCTCATATAGATTAGTAAGAAGAGACACCAGAGTTTGCTCCCTCATTCTCTCCACATTGTGAGGACACAATGAGAAGGTGGCCAGTGCAAACCAAGAAGAGAGTCCTCACCAAGAACCAAATGGGCTGGCACCTCAACCTTGGACTTCCCAGCCTGTGAGAAATAGAACTGTGAGAAATAAATTCTTGTTGTTTTAGCACTCAGGCTATGGTACTTCTATTACAGCAGCCCAAGCTTCGGGGTCTCTAACGTAGGAGCCCTGCATTTAAAGAAGGGCTACTTGGAGACAAAAACTTCACCTCAGACATGGAGGGAAGCTCTTTGAGGATAATGGTTCAGGGTGCCTGGGTCCTCTGAGGCCTCTGAACTCCCCGACACAAGCTCAGCTACAAACACATGCATGGCAAGTTATATGCTGCAGAAGCAATGTGGAGGAAGCAATGGGGACTGCCCTAGGAATCAGAATTTTCAGATTTCTGCCTCCACAGCAAGTGAGCGGTTGACCCAGGAACAAATCACGAGCTGTCTGAGCTTCAGGTTTGTATTTCCTGCCTGTAAAGTAGGAAAATTGCCTTTGCCCTGCTTCCCTGTGAAGTCATTGTGAGGCTCAAATGAGATGTTCTGAAAAGTCCTGAATATAATCCCATTATTCCTATGAGATGTTTATTCATTCTGGGAGTAGAAAGGAAAACAGGACCACAGGTGGACATAAACAGGATCACAGGTGGACATGCAAAGGGCCAACTATTCCCATCAAAGGCTTTCTGACCATCGGGGACCCCTGGAGGCTAAGGGGTATTCACCAACAGCCTACTACAGGTATAACAAGCCGGTAATGCCAGTTCTCTGGGATGGGAACCCTGATGCCCACACCCTCAGCCCAGGCCCCTCAAGTTACCCCCCCAACTCAGACAGCCCTGCAAGAGAGCTTTTTTTGCCTTCATAACTTATCACCTTCTGGCACACGACAGACGATTGATTCTTATTATTTGAAGATGCCATATTTGTGAATTCACCTACTTGCTAAAAATTTATAACCCCCAAATCAACACATGTAGCATTGATGTGGGGGTTACGAGTCATTTGTGGACATGCACAAAGTCCTGAAGAACTGAGTCGCCCAGAGACAACATTCCCAACGGAGGTCAAACAAAACAACGCTTTGCCTTTCTGTTTTTGTTCTCCTTCTATAGACAAGTGTCCGTTCTGTGATCTACTTAGTGCTGCTTTATTTACTGAGTTTCTGTGCTTTTTGTTGGTGATCTCTTTGTTTAAAATGGCCCCAAGAGTAGGGCTGAAGTGTTGCCGGGTGTTCCTAAGTGCAAGAGTCTGGGATGAGCCTTACAGAGAAAATATGTGTTGGATAAGCCTCATCAGGCATAAATTCTAATGCTGTTGGCCATGAGTTCAAGGTCAATGAATCAGTAGTATATATTCAATTGAGCATCTTTCAACAGAAACACATATAAAACAAGGTATATATTGATTAGTGGATGAAAGTGTTGTGACAGGCTCCCAAGAACCTTATCTTGTATTTCCCCTAGAAGCTGCTGCTAAGTATTTGCTAACTCAGTGTTTGGGGCAACTTTATAAACATACCACCAATAAAGAAAACAGACTATACGTTGTCCCCTTATTTGCTGTCTGTCTCCCCCACTAGATGCAAGCTCATGAGGGCAGAGATTTTGTCTTTTTTAATTCAATCTTCTATGTTCCTAGCTGCATCCCTGGTCCTTGTGCCAAGCACAGAGCAGGTACTCGGTGAATATTTGTGGAATGAGTGAGTGGGAAGGGAGGAGTGGGGCTCAAATCTATAGAATCTATACCCACCTGTGAGTAGAATGCATTCCTGTTTTCCCTATAACTAGCTTTCTCCCCACGACACACAGAACAGCAGCCTCTGCCTGGTACTTATCCTGGCTGTGCTCAGTGTCAGGAAGACCCTTTCCTCATCTCCCTGACCTCTTATACATCCTGTTTGATCCTGTCTAGTATATCTAATTACTCCCTACTTCACCCACCTAACAGGTGGGGGTGAGATGGGTCGTATTTGATTGCATATCTTTCAATCCTAGTACATGGGAAGATCTGAGAGAGCCTGAGCCTGGCTAATTCATCTATGGTTTTTGGCCTCTTGGCTCATGGACCTATGGTAAGCATGCGGCAGTTGTTACATACAAATTTGTTCTATGATTGAATTAACAAATGAAAGAAAAAAAACAGGCAAACTCCCAATCTACGCCTACTTTACCAGAATGGGATTTCTCCACTCATATCATCCCCATTGAGCTCTGTCTCTTGCCTCTCTGATATTTGTGTCTGTATGGAAGTGGTGGCCACAAAAACAGCCAAAGACAGATGGCCCCAGCAGCCCCAATCTAACATCTCCCCAGATTGGCAGTCCCAGAAGAAAGAACCTCTATTCCTCCAGGTACACATATCAAACCCAGAGAAGAAGCTGATTGGTCTTCTCTTCCCATGTCCACCTTCTACCCAATCACTTTTTAGCTTTCTGATGTCTTTTAAGTGCATCTACATCTCCCTGGTGACCATCTAAGGAATTTATTCATTACTCCACAAAGCTGGTGCTAGAGAACGAATGTTTGCATTCCCCCCAAATTCATGTTGAAACCTAATCCCCGACATGATGCTACTTGACATGGGATCTTTGGGACGTGATTAGGTCAAGAGAGTGGAGCCCTCATGAATAGGATTATTGTCCTTATAAAAGAGACCCCAAAGAAATTCCACCCCTTCTGACCCTGAGGGCTCAGCAAAAAGACAGTCTACTATGAACCAGGAAGTGGGCTCTCACTAGACATGGAATCTGCTGGCCTCTTGGTCTTGGACTTCCCAGCCTCCAGAACTGTGAGAAATAAAGTTTTGTGTTTTAAGCCATCCCATCTATATTTTGTTATGGCAGCCTGAATGGATTAAGACAGCTGGGCTGGACAAATGCTGAGCAGAGCTCACTGCACACACTTCCTTTCCCAAGGGTCCAGGGTCCTCTGGGTGAGGGCCTAGAGAGTGCTGATTAGGTTTCATGGTAATGTCCTACTGAGAAGTGTGAAGGAAGTTCATGCTTCCCTGCAAGGCCATTGTTCCAGAAGACCTGGCTGACAAGTCCGGAAAAACAAGTAGTTCTCGCTCCAAATGTGAGACCTATGTGAATTACACAAGTGGAAAATTGCTAGACCAAAAGAAACCTGGTTCATCCCCCACCTTCAAGAGCTAGTAAAATTTAGGCTATCCAGGAAAGAAGAGCCTCCATAAAAATCATCATCCTCCTCCTCATCATAAACTGTAGCTTTTGAAAAGTTCAGTTCCTTACCCACAAGATGAGTATCTCCCCCAGGGCTGTTTACAAGCTAAAATAAAATAAAATAAAATAAATAACAACATGAATTGGGTAGTAAGTATCAGGCTGAAACAATGGAGGCACTCCCCAAATTTCACACTTCTCTGCCATAATCAGCCTCTATCCCACCACAGTGGGGCAGAAAAGTTCATGAACAGTAGCTTAAATGAATATAAACACACACACATTAATTCTGGATGTTCCTATTCTTTTCCTTCAATGATCAGGTGCTATTATTTTAACATAATAATCTTTTGCTTTCATAGTTTGGTGGATTCAGTTTAAGATGGTCAATTGAAGGAGAAGATCAACATTAATCAGTTGAGCCAGCTGAGTGTATAAAACTTGAAATTCTGGCTTCTGCGGCTAGCTTCATTTTCAGTTTGCTTTCTCTCCTTGGTAGCCTGGAGAGATTTTTATTTTTTTCTTTCTAGTCATTTTAATTCAGAATTAATTAAAACCATTTCTTTCTCTCTCCAGGCAGAGGCAGGTTGTGGAAGTTGGATGAATTACTACCACAAACTCTAATGAATCCACCCGGAGACCAGTTACTGTGATGAGCTCAGGCTAGCCACAGCACAGGAGGGCAAGGCTGCCAGAAGAGTTGGATGTAGAGGTGGGAAGCATTTAAACTCAGAGCCAGGCCCACAAGAAAAGGCCCCGAAAAGGCCGCTTTGTCTGTTCTTACTGTTGAGCTCATTAAAGTGGATTACCACCAGGACAACCAACCCCCAGATCATGAACTCTGTTGCGCTGCAAGATTCTTTTAGAGTCTGTTGTAGAAGCAAGCTTGCATTTCCCCATGGAAACTGGGCTGCCTGTACGTGGTTAGGTCAGGATCAGCACGCCTTCTGATTAACCCACAAAGCTGCTCCTGAGCGCTTCCAGCCTGAATTCTGGAAGCCAGGAGCAGGGAGTCTGCGGTGTGGGAGGGACGTGGTCCTCGTACATGGCTGTTCTTTTCCAGAGTACATGGCCAGCCTGGAACAGAGAGTGTTAAGTGGGGACCCACAGATGCTTTGTTGACCCCCAAAAGTTTGGGTCAACATGGGTTTATGTGTGCATCTGGGCACTGTTCCAGGGAGTGGATGTGAAGCTTGCTTGTGACTCAAAGATGCCACTGACAACTCACCAGCCCTACCCCCCCATCCTCCCCCCTCATCCGGGAACATAGTAGAGTTAACTGTGCCACAGTCTGGGCATATCTGTCTGTCCAGGTGCCCCTCTAGCCTCTCATCCCCCACATCCCCATTCTGCTCCCCCTGCCACTGCCACCCGAGCTAGGGCGGCAGAGCTGTGTGCCTTAGTGGGGCTTCATCACCACTTGGTGGGGGGGGGGGTCAGAATGCAGATTTCGGCCCTACTCTTTGGATAGATCTGGAGTGAGAGTAGGGGGGATGCACCTGTATCGGCCTCCCAACCCCAAAACTTGGTTGTTGGTTTCCTTGCCACTGAAAGGGGTGGGGTGGGGGCCAGGTGGGGAAGCTCAGCCACAGCCTCTGCTGCAATTTGGCCATGGTTAACCTGGGGTCAGCTCTGCCCCACCCCTGCCAGTTATTGGTTAGTGGAGAGCTGTGTTAGTTTGAGGGACTGTCCACATCCATGTCCATTCGTGTCGTTTCATCTTCCTGTACAGAATCTTCTCTCTTTAGGAAACCTTCTCCTGACCTCCAGATAGGAGCAGTGCTCCTCCTGTCCCTCACACACTCTCTGAACTCCCAGAAGTTTCCTTGGGATGGAAGTTTCCATGGATGATTACCTCTTTGTGATATTGATGAGCTCCCCAGGGTAGGGAAAATATGTATTCCAAACAGCCCCATTGGCTCCCTGCTACCTGCATGTAGTAAGTGCCCATTTGTTGAATGAAAGGCTGACCATGTGATAAGGACTGGGAAACTTTTCTTTTCATGTCCCCCAAATGGGACAGCAGTCTGAGATATATATATATGTGTGTGTGTGTGTGTGTGTGTGTGTGTGTGTATGTACATATACATATATGTATATATATATTTATTGCTTTGACTATTGGGCAGAATTTTTTTAAAAGATTTTTAAAAAATTTATTTATTTGACAGAGATCAGAAGTAGGCAGAGAGGCAGGCAGAGAGAGAGGGGGGAAGCAGGCTCCCTGCCGAGCAGAGAGCCCGATGTGGGACTCGATCCAGGACCCTGAGATCATGACCTGAGCCGAAGGCAGAGGCTTAACCCACTGAACCACCCAGGCGCCCTAGGCAGAATATTTAAAAAGGGGGTCGTCTCAGAGACTACAGAAAGCAGAGAGGCCTTAGTTATAAACCTCAAATATTGAGGCAGCATCTCAAACACCCAGTATTTGAAAATCTTTCAGTCCAAGACAGCCCTCTTTACGTCTTATCCAAATTCCCTCTATCTCTGGCTTTGGCAAACTTCTATAAATATCCCTAAACACTATCTGGCATTTTCTCAAAGATCACTGAAAGGCCTTCCTGTCAGCCCTGTGAGGTTTGTGCAGAAATATCTAAAGTGAGGGGCAAATTTGTCACATAATACTGTTTTCTTTTTTTCCATTTCATCCTTAACACTGTTCTCCCATCAATCAATGAGTGATAGAATTAGATCGATTCAAACATGATATTCTAGCCTAGCAAAGATTTTCCAATTAAAAGAGCATCTATGCTCTTTGAATCTAAGAAGAGTCTCGGCTTTGCAAACCCTATATCTCTTTCCTCTCTGTGAGGGACAAGGACTACCTCCTAGCATCAGTAGCCTCCCCACTGGTGGGATGGGGAGGTGAAGGAGTGTAGTGGCATGAACAATGTCCCCAGAATCTATATCTACCCAGGCCTCAGAATGTGACCTTAATTGGAAATAGAGTCTTACAGATACAAGTAGTTAAGATGAGGTCATATTATATTAGGCCAGTCTTAGGACCTAGGACCAAGGACTGCTGTCCTTAGAAGGAGAGAGGACAGAGACACACAGGAAGAAGGTCACATGATGATGGAGACAGGGATTGGAGTGAGACATCCAGAAACCAACGAACACCAAGGACTGCCGACCACCACCAGAAGCTAGGACAGATTCTCCCTCAGAGTCTCCAGAAGGAACCAACCCAGCCAACACCTTGATTTTAGACTTTTGGTCTCCAGAACTGTGAGAAAATAAATTTCTACTGTTTTAAGCTACCCATTTGGTGCTAATTTGTTATAACAGCTCTAGGAAACTAATATGAATGGCTGCCTTGAGAATCCCCAAGGAGCTGCCTTGGTGTCTCCATGTTCTCTGTGGTCTGGGCTCTTCCTGCACCATGTGCAGGGCTCTGGGTGGGAATTACAGTCATTTGAGCAAGACATACAGGGCGTGGGTTTGTGACAGCTAGACACAGGGCAACCCTCCGAAAATAACTCTGTGCAAAGTCCAATCATGGGCCCAGGGACAGGATACAATGCATATCTAGTTGCCCCCTCTACAGTGGAGACGATAATATGGCCCCGGTATGCAGGTAGTGTTAGCGAATGAGCAGAATTTTGCTAACCATAGGCAAGGCTGGATGCCAGGGAGAGAACAAGGACGCAAAAGCATTTGGAGGTTATGATCCAGTTCTTATTAATAATGTAATGATAAAAACTATAGAATTATCAGGCACATAGCACACCAGACACAACACTAAGACTTTACAAGTCTTGGTTTAGCCTCACTTCAGGCTTTTTGACATAAAAAATGTCAGGCTTTTTGACATAAAAAACATAAACATGTTCAAGTTCAGAAGGCTAGTAAGTAACAGAGAAGGTCAGAGAAGACATGTGCGCATTAAAAGAAAGAAGAAACAACAGAGCTGAAGATGGTATGTGCTTAGGACATGACTTAGCAAAAGCAACATGCAATGGAGAAAAGTCTGTAAAATACAGACCAAAAAATAGTCCCAACCTCGTAGGGTTGTTCTGAAGCCCAAATGAGCTGTTTCAAAGGGTTTTTTCCTTAAGTGTCTAGCAGAGAGTAAGCTCTCAATGAGTATGAGTCAATCTAATTATTAGTCGTATGGGTGGAGCAGAGAGTCTGAGGCTTCCAGACGGAAAGACTATTTCCAGAAAAGTAGAGATATTGGAGTGGGTATATTTTATTCTGGAGCCAGAGCAGGGAGATGAGGAAAGCAGATACATGGGTCTAAATTAAATAGCAAGTACTGGGGAGATGATCTGTGATCTTCTGAGCCAAGGGATCCGCAGAGTTGGCTGGGGGAGTGGTGTTCCATCCAGTGTTGGATGTTCTAGGCTCTTCCCTATTCCCCCTACTCTGAGCAAAACTGTACTGAGCCAAACTGAACTGTATTCACCCACAGACTTCCTTACGGGATTACGTCTGAACAAAAGGACTCTGATTCCTAGCTTTGGCCCTCCTAGCCCCGTGAAGTTAGGCCATCACCTTTCAAAGCCTCAATGTCCCCCACTGTGAGATGAGGGTAATATTAGCAATTATCTCCTAGGGTAGTCAGGAGCAATGAATGGTTCTACACGTCAAGAGGTAGAACACTACTGACAGCTAGAACTAGCAAAAGGATTCTGCCGCCACTTTACAGAGGAGGAAGCTGCTGTTCAGAGATAGGAGGTGACTCCTTGAGGATCCCAGACTGGCTCATAGCAAAGCCAAGCCAAGCCAAACTGATCTTTGACCAGTCAGATCCATTCCCATAAACCTGGACCCACTCTTCCTTTATGCTAGACACTGCTAAGGGCCTCACAAATAAAACTCACTTAAGCTCCTGAGAGTCCTAGGAGGTGAGTTTGTTATTCTCCCATTTTATAGATAAGGACACTGAGGCCCAGAATAGTAAGTAACTTGCCTAGAGGGGGTCAGAGCTGGTTAGCGGCAGAGCTGGGAGGCTGGTACCAGACTGTTAAAGTTGGCCCAGTCAAGTGACATATATCTATATGTAATGAGGAGAGCTGAAATATAAATTCAGAGGCAGAGGGAGGTGGTTTGCCGGGCTGTTTATGGGACAGGCTGCCTTGGGGCTACCTTGGTGAAGCAGCCCAGCGAGGACAGCGTCCTCACAGACCACCCTTGCTGAGTCTCCTTTGCCGGTCCCCAAGTGCCCTTTACCCTGAGCATCCTTCTCTGGCTTCCACTGGACAAAGATCAGCCCAGCTTTTCAACTCCTGGGTTCGAACCCCAGCTCTGGGTGCTGACTGTGGGCAGATTATTTAACCTCCCTCCTCCCCAATCACTAGCTCTAAAATAGGGATAGCTTTCTTGTTTTGTTTGCTTGCTTTGTTTTGGTTATTTTGTTGTTGTTGTTGTTGTTTGTTTGTTTGTGTGTTTTTTGTTTGTTTGTTTTTGCTTTACTCAGAGGATTACATTGACAGTGTCTTTATTTTTTTATTTATTTATTTTAATTTTTTTAAAAATTTATTTATTTGTCAGAGAGAGAGGGAGAGCGAGCACAGGCAGACAGAGTGGCAGGCAGAGGCAGTGGGAGAAGTAGGCTCCCTGCCGAGCAAGGAGCCCGACGACGTGGGCCGCTTAACCCACTAGCCACCCAGGCGTCCCTTGACAGTGTCTTTAAAGCAAGCGGCATATAGGGTACCTGGGTGGCTCAGTGGGTTAAAGCCTCTGCCTTCGGCTCAGGTCATGATCCCAGGGTCCTGGGATCCAGCCCCACGTCGGGCTCTCTGCTCAGTGGGGAGCCTGCTTCCTCCTTTCTCTCTGCCTGCCTCTCTGCCTACTTGTGATCTCTGTCTCTGTCAAATAAATAAATAAAATCTTAAAAAAAAAAAAAAAGCAAGGGGTATATAAATATTCCCTGAATTCCTGTCGCTTTTCTGCCAGCCCCACCCTGCTAAGCCCCTCCTCACGTACCCACACCTTCCCTCTAATTGCAGAACCCTGCGCCCTGGCTCTTTGCTGCCAACAGCCCTCCATCAGATGAGAAAATACTCGACTCAAATGGAAGTTAATGGATCCAAACGTAATAATAGCAACTAGCATTTAGCTCACTGTTAAGTACCAAGCTGGAGGTAAGTGCTTTAAATGCATCTTCTTGTGAAATCGTGACACTAATCCTGCAGTTTCCCGAGGTTTCAGAGTCGGTGAGTAACTTGCCTGAGGTCACGCGGGCGTCAGAGCCGGACCCAGCAATCCGACCCCCAGCGGGCAGAGGGCCTGCGCCCCCGCGGTGGATCCCACCGGGCGACCGGACTTCTTCCCCCAGCTAGCACACTCCAGCCAAGAGGCGGGCGGTGCGCGGCCCGGGGAACGGGACTCCCCCGGGACTGGCCTGGGGCCGGTGCGCCCCCTGGGGGAGCCGGCGGGCAGAGCCCGAGGAAAGCAACCCCGGGCGGGTGGGGAGGAAGCCCCGAGGCTTGGAAGCCCCCTCTGCCTTCAGCGGGGTTCGGCTCTTCGAGAGGGACGGCGATTAAGTGAGGTCCCCAAGTTAACCCCAAGTTCAAACCCGGACCGTCCGAATACTTGGGCCCTGTGGGGAGGGCCTCGCATGAATCAGGAACAAGTGGGCGAGAATTTCAAAACGAGAGTCTCGGAGGAGCCGGCCTTACAGGTCATCCCCTGGTGCTGGTCCCCTGACATCACCTTCAGTCCTGCGCTGGTGAGGTGAAAGCTGTTCGCGTCCAAGTCAGAGGTTGTGAACAAGGGGAACAGGACGATGGGCAATGCAGAGAAGGAAATTGCAAGTGTTGAGGACTGCTTGATGATCAAAAGCATTCCTGCTAAGGACACAAGGTTGGAATTAAGAGAAAATTCTGAAGTTTCTCTGATTAAAGTTTCTGTGTCAAGAATCAATGATACTAGGACAGGTACCTCTCTAGGGAAAAGTGCCCTGTGGGAATCTTCCCACACCTGGGGTTTATCTAAGGATTACAGAAGCACATTTGGAGGGAATTTTGAAAAAGTTAAGCTAGGTGAGCTAGCTTAGTGCTCTCAAAACGTGGCCGCTGACCAGCACCTGTAGCATCACCTGGGATCTTGTTAAAAATGCAGATTTGGGGATCCCATCTGGATCTCCTGCATTAGAAACTCTATGGATGGGGCCCAGGAATCTGTATTTTAAAAAGCCCTCCTCTCCCAACATCCCCTACCTCCATCCTCCCTACCCCCACCTCTGGATTCTGATGTAAGTTCAAGTTTGAGAAACGCTTGTCTGAGTTCATCGTATTCTGGTTGTTTTTGTCCTCTGTATGCTTGTCACACGGTATTAATTTTATTACTGGTACTATCACAATATAGCATTCCTTAATTAGGCACTGGGGAGTCAAAACAAAAATGAACAAGACATTGTATCTTCTTAGTAGAACTTCACAATCTGGTGGGAAACTTGATTGTGACACAGACAAACTGTGATCTGCTCTACAGCCAGGGATAAACATAATAAGGGCACAGAGGAGAGAGGGGATTCATTCCTACTGATAAGCTGAGAAAGCGTTACTGAAACAGTGACATGTGATCTCGATCTTGAAGGATGTGCATGATTTCCAGCAAGCAGAGGAGGAGAAATTTATTATCGCTCAATAGTATTTCAAATACCCTTAAACTGAGGGTTTGTTTTGTTTTGTTTAGTTTTGTGCTCGACAAAGCAGAATAGCAGTTATCCTTGGTGTCTCTTGTTTACCCAACAAGTCAGACAACCTCATTTGCTGGTGACTGTGGATAATAACATGAAAGGGAAAATAAATGATGTTCATTAGTTTCCAAGGTTAGTGACCACCCAAGGTCATGGCTGGGGACTGTTAACCCAGATGCCACTGGTTTGGAGTAGAGGAGCACTATGCAGAAAGAATTACCTGGATCAGATGCCTGAAAGGGAGAGAGGGAAATGGAGACAGCAACAGAGAGGAGAGAAGGAGTAGAGAAGGAAGTGACTGAACAGATGGCTGATGCAGAGAAGCCAGCAGAAAAGAAAAAGATGCAATGGTCCAGGAGTACCTATACTTTGCCTCCTAAATTAAATGTCAATAAGGCTTTGAACCTTAAAGCTTAAAAGGGAATTTAAGTCAGAGTTTCAATTATGTAACACTGCAACCTAGGCTGTTTGGGGCTGGCAGAGCTGAGATCCAAGCTGGCTTGAGGAACCAGGCTGCGTTAGTCATGAGAGAGATCAGGGCCATCTAGCCCCTGGATCAGTCAGGGTCCATTCAGAAAAGCGAAACCCCACAACGACTTGAACAGGGAAAGTTTAATACAAAGGACTATTAACTATGACAGTGGATTGGAGTAATAGGGTGTTGGCTAGAAAGGAGCCAAGAGAACTCCAAAGAATCTAGGAATTGTGGCTGCAGAGAGCGGCTGTGAGCCCTGGGGCTGCCATGGGGCATGGGATGGCCGGGCTGCTGAGATGCTGGGATTGGCCTTCTAGGGTGCTGGGGCAAGCTGCTCACGGCCAGGTCTCCCCAGAAGTGTGGTATTGGCACCTTCACGATGCACCATGAGCCTGGGGCTGGAGAAGCCTTCCTGCTGCAAGAACCTACCGAGCAAGAACGCAGGACCCAGAAGCAAAACTCTTTTCTTCTGCAGTCTCTCTAGAGCCCCCTGCTGATCAAGCTTTCGAGCCAATCAGGAAAGGAAAAATGTTTCAAAGTCCCAGCTCCGTTTTCCCAGAGCAGTCAAAAAGGATGATTCTGGAGCTGAAAAGCAGCAACGTGATAACCAGCACACTCTAAAACTATTGCAGGATATTTGGGACACTGAAAAATGACATCCTTTGATTTGAACAGGGCTCACACGACCAGTAGGAAACAGCCTAAACTTGTCTACAGTTGGGAATTTTGGGACTGACAGAGACTTGTCTGATGGATGTCTGCCCATGTGTGCATAAAAACTGTTTAGAACTCACACTCTTGAAGGTAGGATTTCCACTCCTAGAGACCGGTGATAAGTGGGTGCAAACATCCGATGATTGCTGTGCTGTTAGTAAGAGGGAAGAAAGTCCTTAACAGTCTGACAACAGGAGGATGCTTAAATGGAGTATGGAGAGTTTACAAGATGGAATATTATGTGGTCATTAAAAATGCTATTTTAGGGTGCCTGGGTGGCTCAGTGGGTTAAGGCCTCTGCATTCGGCTCGGGTCGTGATCCCGGGGTCCTGGGATCGAGCTCCGCGTCGGGGCTCTCTGCTCGGCGGGAGCCTGCTTCCCCTCTCTCTCTGCCTGCCTCTCTGCATACTTGTGATCTCTCTCTCTCTGCGTCAAATAAATAAGTAAATAAATAATCTTTTAAAAAATGCTATTTTAGGGACGCCTGAGTGGCTCAGTTGGTTAAGCAGCTGCCTTCGGCTCAGGTCATGATCCCAGCGTCCTGGGATCGAGTCCCACATCGGGCTCCTTGCTCAGCGGGGAGCCTGCTTCTCCCTCTGCCTCTGCCTGCCACTCTGTCTGCCTGTGCTCGCTCTCTCTCTGACAAATAAATAAATAAAATCTTTAAAAAAAATTAAAAAATAAAAATTAAAAAATGCTATTTTAGGGGCGCCTGGCTAGCTCAGTGGGTTAAGACTCTGCCTTTGGCTCAGGTCGTGATCTCAGGGTCCTGGGATCGAGCCCCGCATCTGGCTCTCTGCTCGGCGGGGAGCCTGCTTCCCCCTCTCTCTGCCTGCCTCTCTGTCTGCTTGTGATCTCTCTCTCTCTGTCAAATAAATAAAATCTTTAAAAAAAATGCTATTTTAAAAACAAGTTTTATGGAAATTGTAAAATGCTCATGAGAGAATATAAAAAGGGGGAAGAGACCAAAATAATGTATCTGTAGGATATTCTCACTTATGTTAAAGTGTGTATATGTTTATAATGAAAGAGAAGAAAGTGGTAAGTGTTTATCTCTGGGTAGTGATTAATTTTTCTTTTCTTCCACATATTTATCTCTGTTTTCCATGATTCCTAGACTGAGCATGTATCACTTTTATTATTAAAAGAAAACATATGATACATTTTAAGGAATATGCATGTCACCCGCATTCAGTAGCTGGAGGGAAGCTTGACATCACCCTTCCTTCTGGGAACTTAACTTCAAGATCTGATTTCTCTTCAGGAGCACATTTAACTGCCTATTTACAGCTCCGGGGGAGATGGGGCTGGGGGTCCACTATTGCCTTTTTCATTTCCTCTTCCTCCATCTCTTGAATATTTCCTTTCTTTGTGCAGGAGGAGAGAGAATGAAAACATGCAGCCGTGTGATCACATGATCTTAGGAAACTTGGCTCCAGACAGCTGGCCACAGGGGATTCCACAATGTGTTTATGGCCTGTAAACACCTCCCTCCTTCCTCCCTCCAGCCCCCCATCTTGAGCTGCCGGATATTTACCAGTTCATTTTTATCCATGTTCCCTCTTGAAACAATCGTAGGAGAAGATGAGATGACTTTTTCTTAGATTTTCACTTTCCAGATCTAATTCCATAATCCTGTTTGTTTGTTTGAACAGAACTCAGTTATGGTAGAGAAATGCATGCTACATAACAGTAAAATCTCATGTTCGTATCCATGATTAAAGTGTATTAATCAATATCCATTTGAATAGCTTCCTGTGTAATAAAAAGGAATCACATTTTCATAGGACACTTTCAATAAATCATCGTGTGACCAACCCCTTCCTCTTCTCATGAGTCTGAGGCAAGACCAGCAATTTTTTTTTTTAAAGATTTTATTTATTTGACAGAGAGAGAGAGATCACAAGTAGGCAGAGAGGCAGGCAGAGAGAGAGGGGGAAGCAGGCTCTCTGCTGAGCAGAGAGCCCTATGTGGGCCTCGATCCCAGGACCCTGAGACCATGACCTGAGCCGAAGGTAGAGGCTTAACCCTCTGAGCCACCCAGGCGCCCAAGACCAGCAATTTAATGACAGATATTACTCAGGAAATAATGGGAAAGCCACAGAGAGAAGTGTTTGAAGCTAGTAACCAGTATGTCCCTGCCCACCGCCACCATACACACTCAAGGAGAGATGGAGATTCCCTCTGGCCTGTGGAATAGAAGATACCTGTAGAGAAGCAGGAGAACTAGAGGGAGTCCCGGGCAGACGATCATTTCCCACTCATGTTAGATCCTACCGAGTGGAAGCCAATAGTCTAGCCCTGTCCAGTGGGGAGCTGAAAGCAGAAGAGCTCTGTTCCTCCCTGCCCTTCAGAACTCTGGCACCTCACAGGAATTTCTCATGCCCTCATGCAGTGGGAGCCATAGAGTAAAAATGGGAAAGAGGGATGCCAGGGATATAGAAGTACTGAGAAAGCCTCACCTAATTTCTCATGGCTTGAAATGACCTGGGAGAGCCACTAGCTACGTTTTCCTAAGCCCCTATCCCTAGAAAGGTACAGAAGTTAAATGAAAAGAGAGAAATGCTAACCTGTTGGGTCTCTTGGTCATAGGAAGGGGATGCTGTAGAAAGTGGTGTAGCCATATGAAGACCTGGCTAAGAATCAAACCCTTGCTATAGTGGAACTGGGGTGCTCCCCCATAGTCCCTCTCAAGAGGATGCGCCCACCTCCCAGCTGCTGGGAACACTGGTGGCTGACCATTAGTCAATGGGAATTGCCCTGGCATGGGAACTGACCCTTGGGCAGGAGAAGCCTACAGCTAGAGACTGACCGATGTAGGGATACTGAGACTTGCCATGGGGATATCTGGGTAGATGCAGTTGAGAACTTTGAATGCTCAGATTCCCCTACATGCTTTGCAGAAGTAGCAGTGAACTTGGGCTTAGCCCTCTAGTGTTCAGTTTAGCAAGAATTTTTATAAACAACATCCTGAGGTGACTTGTCCCTGAAAATACTAGTGGGATGGGCAGGGCTGATATCATCTCTTCCACCTTTCAAAGGAGGGCATCAGGGTTCAGAGAGTGAGGAATTACAAAGGAAGACTTTAACCTGGGACACTGATAGCTACTATAGTGCCTTTCTCCTGAGGAAGCAGGGGTCGGGCTATGAGACCACCCATGTGGTTGTCTCTGCTCCTGGGGCTACACTAAAATACATCTTCCAGGGGCACCTGGGTGGCTCAGTGAGTTAAAGCCTCTGCCTTCAGCTCAGGTTGTGATCCCAGGGTCTTGGGATCGAGCCCCACATCAGGCTCTCTGCTCAGAGGGAAGCCTGCTTCCTCCTCTCTCTCTGCCTGCTGCTCTGCCTACTTGTGATCTCTGTCTGTCAAAGAAATAAATAAAATCTTAAAAAAAAATGCATTTCCCAGGCCACTCCCCTTCCTCTCGGGTTGGAGCCTTGCGACTGAGTTCTGGACCATGGACTGTCGACGGAAGTCTATTGCCATTTCTGGTATTTTCCTAAAATACCACCTCTGCGCCATCTCCACATTCTCCTCTCTCCCCTTACTTAACCGGCAGATCTGTGTTGAATGTGGGGCACTTCTGGGTATGTATCCATTTATCCGTACGGTTGTTCCGTTTATGATAGAAAAGTTAGGCATGGTAAGGAAGAATTAGCAAATCATAGGCAGGCATGTTTGGGGGAAATCAGAGCCGTGGTGCAAGCATGGCCTTGTAACCCTTCACATTTTGATTTCAAACATCAAAATTACACAGCCTTGTAACCCTTCACATTTTGATTTCAAACATCAAAATTACACAGCCTTGTAACCCTTCACATTTTGATTTCAAGCACAGGTATCAGCACTGGGGTAAGTGTAAGATTGAAGAGATCAGGGAATGGGGGAATCTGGGGAGTCACCTCGGGAGAGCTACCCTGGAGCATCCTATGGAGGATGTAAAGATAACGATGGGTGGGACGGAAGAGCAGTTCAGGCTGGTCCTACTGCCCAGGAATTAAGAACCCATGCAGTTAATGTGTATATATATAACTGCCCCACATCAGGCCTGGGCCCCAAAATCTGAGTCAAGTCTCCTTGACGGCAGAATACATACCTCTCCACATCTGTGTCTCCTGGGCTGCACGCCTGGGGCCACATGCTCAGGAGGCCTTCGGGAATACTGGGTTCGGGAATTCTGCTGAAGAGCAGGGGAGGTCTGGGTTTTCAGAGCCCCCTGAGCTCTGGGGGCCCCACATCCCCCTGGCAACCCCAGGTAAGCTACCTGCTGGAGTCCCTCTGGGAGGTGATGTTTTAGAGCTGCTTTCTCTGTAGCCCTGGCTCCTGCTACTATGGGTGTGGGTGGGAGGGGTGGGAGTGGGGAATTTCACGAGGTGGGTCCAAAGGGGAGAGGCTGGCAGGGCAGGAGTGTCAAGGGAAACACCCGTCTCTGCCTTCTGTGCCTGGGGCCTCCTGTGCAGCTGTAAGGTGAGGAAATTTGAGAAGAGGCAGATTGGGTTTGCTCCCCTGGCCCTCGAGGCAGTTCGGGGTAAAAAGAGGCAGGTGCCTTTCCCACACGAAGCGACAGTGTTGTCATCAATCTCTCTATGCCAGCTCCCGTGCTCGGCAACTTGGATCCCTGAGAGGTCCTGAGGAGCACGCAGTCCAGCCATGGAGGCAGCGGGTGAGCGACAATTACATACCTTACAGCAAAGGAGGCAGAACAGAGGCCCCAGCCAGGGCCTGTGGGACACAGACACAGGTGCATTGTTGGGAGGCCGCCCCGTGAGGTGGGGGCTCTGTCAGAACAGATACAGCTCAGATCTAGAGAGGAGAAGCAGGAGGGCCTGAGGAATCCCGCAGCACCCGCAGAGCCAGCCTGGCTCTCCTCTGGCCCTGTCGTCCACCGGAAAAGTGGAAGTTATCGTTTCTTTCTTCCCCCTCCCAACACTCCTTTCCATCTTGTCCCTTCCTCATTTGCCCAGATGGCCAACCTTAGGGGTCCCGTCTGACTGAGCTTTTCTTGAGGCAGAGACGGTCTTAAGAGAGAAGTCTGTTGCCGTTACAACATGGGTCACCATGGAGGGGGTTATGATATGTGTGCACGAGGGGCAGGGCCTCTGAGAGTCAGATAGGGGACCCCTCCCCACCATTCTCAAACTGAACGGGAAGGAGGAGGCCTGGGAGCCTTGACATATTGTCACTGTCACTCTGCTCCAGGTTCCGTCAGATGGTACCCTCAGGCAGGCCTCGGGAGGATGATTGAGCACGGTAGAGAGGGAGGTGGAGACACCACTAGGGCACTCCCCACCTCAGAAAAGATCCTTAGGTCCCTTAAGTGACCTCAGAACCAAAAAGTACCACACCTGGAGAGACGCTGTAGGCCTGAACACTGAGGATAGTGACAACTGGGATGAACTGGAGAGGAGAGACCCTTCTCTGACTCTCAGGGCTCTATCAACATTCTGGGTGCCGCGACACCCCAGCAGGGCAGCTCGACAGTGCCCACGGGGGATCTTATAAAAAGGACCAAGTGACCAGGTCTTCAAGTCAGAACTAAGTTGATTTAAAGAAAATAAATGTAGCAGACCGAGACTCACACACCATTACATTTGTTTGATTAGGTATCTTCCTCTTTCCTACCTCAGACTAATTAAAAGTGGATTATCATTTGTATAAGCTAATGTAGGTATATGTATAAGAGAAAGAGAGATCCGATAATGCCCTCCCCCCACCACACACAAACACAGCCTCCCCTACTCTCCACATAGTACACCAGGTGTAACATTTGTTGCAATTAAAGAACCAACACTGACTTGTTATCACCCAAAGTCCGTGGCTTACATTGGATTCATGTTTGACATTGTCTGCTCTATGGGTTTTGGCGAATATACAATGACATCTCCCATCGTAGTGCCCTAAAAATGCTCTGTGCTTCACCTGTTCATCACAAGACACTGCTCCCCCACCCCCCACTGTAACCGCGGATCTTTTTACTGTCTCCACGGTTGGGTTTTTCCTAGAATGTCATATAGTTGGAATCATACAGAATACAAAGCCTTCTTGGACGGGCTTCTTTCACTTAATCTGCATTTAAGATTCTTCCATGTCTTTTCATGCTTTGATAGTTCATCTATTTTTTAGTGCTTAATAATACATCATTGTCTGAACGAACCACAATTTATTTATTATTATTATTTTTTAAGATTTTATTTATTGGACAGAGAGAGATCACAAGCAGGCAGAGAGGCAGGCAGAGAGAGGGAAGCAGGCTCTCAGGGAGCCTGATGTGGGACTCGATCCCAGGACCCTGAGATCATGACCTGAGCAGAAGGCAGAGGCTTAAGCCACTGAGCCACCCAGGTGACCCGAACCACAATTTATTTATCCATTCGTCACTGAAGAACATCTTGGTTGCTTCCAGGTTTTGGCAATTGTGTATAAAGCTGTTAAATACATCCACAGGCAGGTTTTTGTGTGAACATAAGCTTTCAGTTCCTTTGGGTAAATATGTAAGTGTACTATTGCTGGATTGTATGGTAAGAGTATGTTTAGTTTTGTAAGAAACTACCAAACTGTCTCCCAAAGTACCATTTTGCATTCCTACCAGCAATGAATGAGGGTTCCTGTTGCCCCACATTCTCGTTAGCATTTGGCATTGCCATTGCTTTGGATTTTGTTCATTCTAATAGGTGTGTAGTGGTATCTTACTGTTGTTTTAATGCTGTTTAAATCTCTAAAGACATGATGTTGAACAACCTTTTACATTCTTACCTCTCATCTGTATTTCTTTGATGTTCTTTCTGTTCTGGTCTTTGGCCCATTTTTTATCAGGTTCATTTTCTTAATGTTGAATTTTAAGAGTTCTTGGTATATTTTGGACAATAGTCATTTATATGACAGTTCTTCTGCAAATATTTTCTTCAGTCTGTGGCTGTCTTCTCATTACTCTTTTTTTTTTTAAAAGATTAATTTATTTGAGAGAGAGAGAGAGAGCACGTGAGCAGGGGGAAGGAAAAGGGAGGGAAAGATAGAGAGAATCCCAGGTGGACTCCATGTTCAGCACAGAGCCTGATGCAAGGTTTATTCCCAGGACCCTGAGATCATGACCTGAACCAAAACCAAGAGTTGGACTCTCAGACAACTGAGCCACCCAGGTACCCCTGTCTTCTCATCTCTTAGCATTGTCTTTCACAGAACGTTTTAATATTAATTAAGTCCAGATTATTATTTAACTTCATTCAAACTAGTTTTTAGTGTACCTTGAGAGTCCTTTTTGACCTATGTGTTATTTGGAAGTGTGTTGTTTAACCTCCAAGTATTTTGTGATTTTTCCAGTTCTCTTTCTATTATTGATTTCTAATTCAGTGCCATTGTGGTCTGACAGCTTTGTATGGCTTCTATTTTTTAAAGTTGTTAAGGTGTGTTTGTTTTTTTTTAAAGATTTTATTTATTTATTTGAGGGAGAGGCAGTGAGAAAGAGCACAAGCGAGGAGATGGTCAGAGGGAGAAGCAGACTCCCGGTGGAGCTGGGAGCCGGATGCGGGACTCGATCCCGGGACTCCGGGATCATGACCTGAGCCGAAGGCAGTTGTCCAACCAACTGAGCCACCCAGGTGTCCCATAAAGTTGTTAAGGTGTGTTTTATGGCCCAGAATGTCTGTCTTGGTAATATAGTACAGTTGTTGCTTTTTATTATGGGAAGAAAATAGTATAATAAGTTGTATTTTCATCACTTAGGTTCAACAATTATCAACACATGGCCAGTCTTATTTCATTACTGATTTCTTGCTTCCTAGCCTTTTAATTTAATTTAATTTAATTTTTTAAGTAGGCTCCATGCTCAATATGGGACTTGAACACACCATCCTGAGATCAAGAGTTGTATGCTCCACCAACTAAGCCGCCCAGGCGCCCTCTGGCCATTTTAAAGCAAATTATAGACATAATTTTATCCATAAATACTTCAATATATATTACAATGTAGTCATCACATTTGTGAATGTGATACTTTGAGTTTAACAAAATCAGCCCATACTGAGACCCGCTGGTATCCTGCTTTTATTCACCCCCTTCTGTGCCCTTACCATTGGCCAAAGCTAGATAAATCTAATTTGGCTCTGTGCACTAAGAAGATGCCAGAGGCTGGTGATGTAAACATGCCTTCAGGTAACTATTTTGGGTGGGCAAGGGGACAGTGTTGCAGTTGTCAGTCTGAATCCAGCTGTCACCACCTATGAACCATGTAAACTTGAGCAAGGCATTTAACTTTTAGAACTCTGTCTTAGTTTTCCTCCGATTAAAAAGAGATAATAAAACCTACTTCAACACATTGTTGGGAAGCTTAACTAAGATAGAAGTGAAAGCCGTGTTAGTCAATATCATCCTGGCTTATGTAGCAACAAGAGAGCGTTAGGGAAGATTTTCCATTAGCCTTTGGTATAAGAAACTCTTTTGTACACAGGAAACCCTGTGTCTCTTTAGAGAAGAGAGCCTCCCCCCCACCCCATGAAACCACAAGCTCACAGGGCACTAATTCTCAGAACAAGGCTGAATTTGGGTTCTGATAGAGATTAGATCTTGAACATGGTACACTAGGCAACCCCAAAAAACCATCATGAACTAAGGTATTATCTAAGTCACTGAGTCGTAAAGGTGGTTTTGTTCTCTTAGACTGGCTGCTTCTTGGGTGAGGGGACATAATCACGGCCAGTCCCAACTTTATATCTTCAGGGCGTGAAGCCAGAGAGAAAACAGGGCTCTTTTCCGAGTTCTAATGAGAAAAATCCCACAGAAAAACTCTGATTGTCCAGGCTTAGGTCCTGTGTCCATTGCTGGCCCAATCATGATGCCTTAGGAATTAATGCCTACCTTCTGCCACCAACCCTCACTGGCGGCCAGAAGCAGACTCATGGCTGGGATGCAGGGATAGTTTCCTAGAAGAAGGAGGTCGCTGTTACAAGCAGATGATATAAATAATTATATACCACACAGATGGAGGAAATACATGTCTGTGAAATAATTAGTATTTTTAAAGTTCTATTTGCATGGTATCACTAATAATTATCTTTTACTCAGAATAAGGTATTTGCTTTTTAATATAAATAAGCAAATTATTTAATTCAAAGTTTCAGAATGAAAGTATTTTGATTCAATTATTATCAGCAAATGACTGTGATTTTATAACTAATTCATGTTCATGAGGTGAATATTTGTCTCATTTACTTCATGTAAGCTTCATACAGGACCTTATTAAGCCATGGCTTAGGGTGAACAGAATTGAAGTCACCTTTCTTATCTACTCCATAGTACATAGGGCTTCTTTCTTTCTGTGGTCACAAATGCCTATAATTCTCAGTATTATGTGAGATTGTCAAGTGAAAAAGTATAGATGGAAGAAAATACAAAAGAACTCTGAGGAACACTGCCTTCATGGGTGGGGCAAGCAATTGAAGCCAGGGAAAGAAGCAGTGAAGGAGGAGTTAGAGAGGAAGCAGAAGCCAGAGAACACCATGACAGGTGTTACAGAACAGTTGTAGGAAGGAGAATAGCCTGGAGGTTGGCAAGTCCAAGATCAAGGTCCTGGCAGATTCAGTTCAGTGTTTGGTCAGAGCCGTGTTCCTGGTTCATGGGTGGCCGTGTTCTTATAACTTCACATGGCAGGAAGGGAGAGTGAGTTCCCTGGGACCTTTTCTCATAAGAGCACTAATCCCGTTCATGGGGGTCTACTCTCATGACCTAATCACCTACTTCCAAATGCTATCACAATGGAGATTAGGCTTCAACATACAAATTGGGTGGGGTGGGGAGAGAAGAGATACCAACATTCAATGTATAGCATATATCATGGCAATGGGCTCCATTAGTGATGTTGTCATTTGGGAGGGTGGGGGTCTTTTTGGAAAATACACTGCACAACTTGCCTAGAGACCAGATAGGAGACCCCCTGAACTCTAAGTCCTGGAGAGACTTTGATATCAACCAGGTGGCTGGTGGGCTTTTTTGGAGATCCTCTGACACAGAACAGCATTTCTTCCCTTAGAGTTTAAAGGTTGGGTTGCGACATTTTCAGAGTCCTTAACTGTGGCCCAGAGCCTGGAGTGTTGGGAGTAGGAGGCAATGACAACTATAGTCCCTGCTAAGAATGATGTTAGACTAGGTAGGGACAGCCAACATGGACAGGAGGGCTGGCTCTACCTTCCCACCCCCCAAGGGCCCAGTTCTTCTGGAGCAGGGTTTTCTGGTCTAGGGGACAACTGAGGTTTGAAATTACTGCCCAAGAAAGTTATACTATGAGCTGGGGCCAGGATACCAGTGGGGTCTAGAGGTAAATGCTGTGCTGTGCCCTGTGGCTACATGGGCATGGGCTGCCCCCATGAAGTCCAAGTGTGTCCAGTGAATAAAGCAGGGAAGAGAACATCACCTTGGGGAAGCCTCCATCCTTCCCAATGGTGAAGCAGTACCATCTATCTTGACTTGTCAGCAACATAAGACAGGGACAGCTGGTCCTCCATCCTCTTCACATCATGTGCCGAGCCCTGCCTCCATCTCCATAATGTCTGGCAAAGTGTTCATGGAAAGGTCAGAAGCTTTCTGTGACATACTTGGCCCATGAGCCGTACCAACTGTGAGTTGATAGAAAATATGTGTATTAGTCTCTGTCCCTGATTCCTGGCACACAGATCCTAAAACCCTTGTAATTTCCTAAGTGGTAAGAGCACTAGGAGCATCTTAGTCTTTGACCCAGGTTTATGACACAGAACACCAAAATCTCTTGGAATTTCCTAGGTGATAGGAATGTCTTTTGTTCTAATGAGGTGACTCTTGTTGGGCTCCTCATTAAGAACTGGTCAGCAGAAGGACCAAGCCACAATTACAAGTTTGGCATTTTCAGCCTCACTTCCTGTCTTCCAGAGAGGGGAGAGGGGCTGGAAATGGAATTAATGATTGATCATGCCTATGTGATGAAACCTCCATAAAATCTCAAAAATACAGAGTTCGGATTGCTTCTAGGTTGGTGCACACGTGGAGACGTCAGAAGAGTGGTCTGCCTGGAGGGGACATGCAAGCTCGAAGTTACCTTCCCATACGCCTGGCCCTATGCATCTCTTCCATCTGGATGTTCATCTGGATCCTTTATCACATCCTTCTAAAAGAAGATAGTAAATGGTAAGTAAACCCTTTCCCCATGTCCTGTGAGTTGCTCTCACAAATTAATCGAATCTAAGGAGGGTGCCATGGGAACCTCCAATTTATAGCCCATTCATGAGAAGTACAGGTGACAACTTGGGCTTGTGATTGGCATCTGAAGTGGGGTGCAGGCAGTCTTGTGGGACTGAGCCCTCCACTGGTGGGACCCAACACTCTCCAGGTAGATAGTGTCAGAACTGAATTAAATTATGTGACATGCAGCCGGTGTCAAAGATTGCTTGTTGGGGGCAAAGCTCACATACATCTGGGGGCAGAGAGGAAGTGAGTCTTTAGGTTTGGAAGGAATGGGTACCTCATCTTTTTGGCCGACATGGAACAGGAGCATATCACCGCCCTGGCTGAGATGACCAGTGAGCGGATAGACACCCTGTACACCCATCTCTTGGACACAACTTTACAGATGGGGACACCAACCATGACTCCCGTTAGATTCTTCTGGAAGGCCAGAAACGGAGTTCAAGGTAAGGATGTAGAGGAGGTCAACAGGCTGGGGTTTCTTACATACCTATGTTTGTGGACTGAATGTCTCAACTACTGGCTTGCTGAAGAGGTGTTTTTCAGGATCTTAGGGGCCAATGATGTGAACACCAGCAGAAAATAATTGCTGGTACATTCCCTCTGCTAGACTCCATGTGTGGTTCTGGTAGTGCCTCCATGGCTTCATCTCAACGCACTGCTCCCCAAACTCAGTGACCATGTCCATTAACTCCATGCCCCAACTGGTACACAGCAAGCTGTCTGTGGCAGAAAGACATTCAGAGGGGTGATGTGTTTCTCATACAGCTATTTTTTTAAATCTTCAGAACACTGCCAAAGAGCATGTGAAATCTATTTAGAGAAACCAGAGGGACAGCTGTAGCTATAGCTGAAAAGAAGTCTTCCTAGTTTATGTGAAGAGTTTTTGCTGACATATCAAACTTCCCACTGACTTCCCAATTATGAAAACAAATAGCAAAAAGTAAAGAAAAAGAAGAAATAGATAAAGCTATTAAGATGAAGTTATCTTCTCAAGCACACAAAGGAATCAACGAAAAGGGGAGGAAAAGAATCATGGCTCAAATGCATGAAACAAATTCAACCCCAACAAAACCAGAGCTTAATAATTCCTACAAGTAATGGCATGACTTAAATATAAAATTATTTTTAAGGAATTTAAAATAATGTAAATATGAAAATGAATTACAACAGCAAAGTACCAAATGACTTTTAAGAATGAATAAATAAATCCCAAGCCAATATAATGTGTTCAGATAACAAAAGAGACTAACAGTTTAAGAGTAGACATTATGAAATAAATAAAAATAAGGAAGCTAATTAATTAATTTTTTATTGAAGCATATCTGACATACAATGTTACATTAGTTTCAAGTGTACAAAATAGTGATTCCACATTTATCTATGTTACACAGTGCTCACCATGGTAAGTGTTGTTGCCATCCATAACCACATGTTATTATATTAGCGACTATACTCCCCATGTTGCATTTTTCATCCCTGTGACTTATTTATTTTGTAACTGGAATTTTGTACCTCTCAATCCCCTTCATCTATGTTGCCCATCCTCTCACCCACCAGCCCCTCTGGCAACGACTAATACTCTGTATTTTGTGAATCTATTTCTATTTTTTAAAAGATTTTATTTATTTATTTGATAGAGAGAGAGATCACAAGTAGGCAGAGAGGCAAATAGAAAGAGAGGGAAAAGCAGGCTCCCTGATGAGCAGAGAGCCTGACCTGGGGCTCGATCCCAGAACCCTGAGATCATGACCTGAGCCAAAGGCAGAGGCTTAACCCACTGAGCCACCCAGGTGCCCTCTATTTCTGTTTTTTTGTTTGTTTTGTTTTTTAGATTCTACATAGAAGTCAAATCATCTGGCATATATCTTTCTCTGTCTGATATTTCATTTAGCATAATACCCTTTAGGTCTATCCATGTTGTCACAAATGGCAAGGCTTCATTCTTTTTTATGGCTGAGTAATATTCCATTGCAAGAGTGCGTGCTCACATACACACACATCTTCTTTATCCATTTATCTATCGATGAACACTTGGGTTGCTTTTATATATTGCCTATCATAAATAATGCTTCAATAAACATATATTGCATATATCTTTTCAAATTAGTGTTTTTGTGTTCTTTGGATAAATACCCAGAAGTGAAATTACTGGACTGTATGGTAGTTCTATTTTTAATTTTTTGAGGAAACTATACTGTTTTCATAGTGGCTGCACCAATTTGGATCCCCAGCAACAGTACACAAAGGTACTCTTTCCTCCCTATCTTCTGCAATGTTTGTTATTTCTTATCTTTTTAATACTAGCCATTCTAACAGGTGTGAGGTGATCTCTCATTGTGGTCTTGACTTGCATTTCCCTGAAGATGAGTGATGTTGAGCATCTTTTCATGTGTCTATTGTCCATCTGTATGTCTTCTTTGGAAAAATGTCTATTCGGATATTCTGCCCATTTTTTAATGGAATGATTTTGGTTTTTTAGTGTTGAGTTATGCAAGCTTTTTTTTTTTTTACATGTATGTTGGATATTAGCCCATTCTCAGGTATATGGAAACTAATTAATTTAAAATATAAAGAATTTCTTAAAAATTTAAAATGTCAAAAATTTGAATTTAAAGAATTTAAATTTTAGAATTTTGAAAATGTAAAAATTTTAAATGTAAAGAATTTCTGGGACGCCTGGGTGGCTCAGTTGGTTGGACGACTGCCTTCGGCTCAGGTCATGATCCCGGAGACCCGGGATCTAGTCCCATATCGGGCTCCCAGCTCCACGGGGAGTCTGCTTCTCCCTCTGACCTTCTCCTCGCTCATGCTCTCTCACTGCCTCTCTCTCAAATAAATAAATAAAATTAAAAAAAAAAAAGAATTTCTTAAAAATTGAAACAAGTAAAACCAAAAGGTCAAAAATATTGAGAATAAAATAGTGACTGCTAGAGTATAGCAGGGTAAAAAAAAATAGAAAGAAAGAAAATAAAAAAGATTAAAGGGAGAAAAATAGTTACAAGAAGATTAAGAGGGAGCATCTGGGTGGCTCAATTGGTTATGAACTCTTGATTTTTGGCTGAGGTCAGGATCTCAGGTCATGAGATTGATCCCTGACTGGCTCTGTGCTGGATATCAAGCCTGTTTAAGATTCTCTCTTTCCAACAAAGATGCCCTTCAATGGACGAATGGATAAGGAAGATGTGGTCCATATACACTATGGAGTATTATGCCTCCATCAGAAAGGATGAATACCCAACTTTTGTATCAACATAGACGGGACTGGAGGAGATTATGCTGAGTGAAATAAGTCAAGCAGAGAGAGTCAATTATCATATGATTTCATTTCTTTGTGGAGCATAAGAAATAACACGGAGGACATGGGGAGATGGAGAAGAGAAGGGAGTTGAGGGAAATTGGAGGGGGAGATGAACCATGAGAGACTATGGACTCTGAAAAACAATCTGAGGGTTTTGAAGGGGCGGGGGTTGGGAAGTTGGGTGAGCCTGGTGGTGGGTATTATGGAGGGCACGTTTTGCATGGAGCCCTGGGTGTGGTGCATAAACAATGAATTCTGGTACACTGAAAAGAAATTAAAAAAATAAAAAATTTTTAAAAAGATTCTCTCTTTCCCTCCCCCTCTACCCCTTCCCCCCTCCAAAATAAAGAAAGATAAAAGAAAAGCAAAAACAGATTAAAAATTAAACACAATGTTAGAAAAATAAAATATCGTGTAAATGCATACAAAGAAAAGTTTAAAAGTCTTAAAACATTAAAAGCAAACAAATATGAAAAGATCATAAAGACTAGAAAACTGATAGAGACTTAAAAGTGAAAAACCAATACCACTTAAAATAATTCAAAGCCACATAAATTGGATTAAAAATACTGAGACAATACAAAAGTACACAAGTAAAAGTATTTCAGGCTAAATCCTTAATAAGGAAAAACATCCTCATCACATATGGTCAAGGGTAAGTGTTTAAGCAGAAATTTTGGTCTGAAGCAGCCCTACAGGGAGGTGAAAAGGGGGTCCAGTGTGGGAGCAGGGAAAGGGGGCAGGACCCCCTAAAGGATGCTCCAGGAGCAGCTCACTGGAGTAATGAGCAGCTGATGGCCAAATCTGTCAAACCAACTGGGCTGCCAGGAGGCCCCTTCACCACCTTGTATGTGCCCATCACAGCTGCAGCAGTCAATAATGGGCTATCTTTTTACACTGAGGGTCACAGACAGTATAGGACAATGGTAAATGAATACACCAGCTTCATAGGCAGATTCACTCATTCTTCTTAGCTACATGCTCTTAGGTAAATTTCCTAACCTTTCTCAAGCTTGGGTTTCTTATAAGAAAAGTAAGAATAATATAACTACCTTATAATGCTATTTGAAAGATTCCACAAGCTAAAGCTTACAAATTATGTTAAAAGCCACCCACAAAGGATAGCCTTTATCATTAGCTCACTAGGAGGAAAAATGTCATTTGCTTTACAGCTATCCAGGAAAAAAAATTTTTTTAGAGATGTTAAGATTTTTTGAAGGAGAACCAGAAAAGTTTCAACCATGCCATTTTCTTCCTTCCTTCTTTCCTTCCATCCTTCCTTCCTTCCTTTAGCTTAAAATAACACAAAATTTTTAAAAAAATGTATTTCATTTGTGTGTGTGTGTGTGTGAGAGAGAGAGAGAGAGAGAAAGAGAGAGAGAGGGTAGGGGCAGAGGGAGAGAGAAAATCCCAAGCAAACTCAGAGCTGAATAGAGAGCTGGATGTGGGGCTCAATCTCACAACCCTGAGATCATGACCTGAGCTGAAAGAAACCAAGAGTTGGAAGTTTGGCTGACTGAGCCACCCAGGCACCCCAAAATAACACAGATTTATTATCTTACATTTCTGGAGCTCAGAAGTCCTAAAATCAAGATATCGGCAGAGCTAAATTCTTTCTGCAGACTGTAGGGGAGAATCTGTTTACCTATGCTTTCCAGCCTCTAGAAGCCATCTCTCTCTCTCTCTCTCTCTCCTGCGCCCCCATCTCTCACCCACTTCTGTAGTCACAGTCTCCTTCTCTGACCCTCCTAAGCCAACCCCACCCCATTCCCACCACCAAGGATTCTTGATTACATCAGGTCCACGTGGACAATTCAGGATAATCTCTCCATCTCAAGATCCTTAACTTAATTGTATCTACAGAATCCTTTTGCCATGTAAAAAAGTGTATATATGTATTTACAGTTCTGGGGATTAAGACATGGATGTCTTTAGGAGACCATTATTCTATCATATCCCCTATAAGAATTAATCTAGTAACAATCCTAAAATGCCCTAACTCTTTAAGCCCTAACTTGTATTAGGGGTGGATTATTCATGTCTACTGCAGAGGACCTTCTACCATGTTAGACCTCTGCAGTTGGGAATATTCCCCTGACTTTTGACATATTTAAATAGGGCCCAATGCCCAGCACCCAGTCCAGGGGCAAACAGAGAGCCCTCCCAAAAAAAGAGGCGTAGGGTCCAGTGGCTTATGGTGAAAGTCAAGGGAACACCATGCTCTGGGTATGTTACTGCCCTGGTTCCCTAGGAATTTGTAAGAAAGGTAAAATGGTGAGAAGAACCTATTGGAGGGAGGAAGGAAACTCAACCAGCTTCCTCAGCTTTCACAGCTCCACTTACAGAGACTCATGTGTGTGTAGTAAAATTCACTTAACATAAAGTTCACCATCTCAACCGTCTTCAAGTGTACAATTCAATGGCATTAGCATGTTTACAATGTTGTTCAACCATCACCACTATGTAGTTTCAGAACATTTTCATGACTGCAAAAGAAACCCTGTACTCATTAAACAGTCACTCCTCATTTCCCTCTCCTCCAACCTTTGGTAACCAGTCATCTACTTCTATGTAGAATGTCATATTCAGGTATTTCATGTAAGTGAAGACATACAATATGGGGTCTTCCACTTCTTAGTGCAGTATTTTCAAAGTCCTTCCATATTGTAGTATGTATCAGTACTTCATTATTTTTTGTAGCCAAATAATATTCCATCAAATGGGCATACCACATTGGTTTATCCATTCATCGGTTGTCGGACATTTGGATTGTTTCCAACTTTTGCTATTGTGAATAGTGCTGCTATAAACATTCATCTCTGAAGTTTTTGTTCAAGCATCCATTTTCCATTATTTGGGGTATAAACCCAAGAGTGGGGTTGCAGGGTCATATGGTAATTATGTGTTTAATGGGCCACCTTTTAAAAATACAACATAAATAAAAACTTGAGTAAATTTAACAAAAACCATTATCATATTCCAGTGGGGGAGCACATGCTCTCAAGGAGAAGTGACAGAAGTGGAGAGAGAGACAAATGAGGAGAGGAGGAGAAGAAAGGAAAGGGGGAGAAAAAGAAAAGGAAAAAAAAAAACATGAATTCATTGGGATATAGGTTTGGCACTGTAAGAGAAACCAAAATAACAATAGCCTGAACAAAATAAGAGTATATTTTTCAATGATACAAGAGGGTCAGGGGTTCAACAGCTTCCAAAATGACTACTCCAGTCTCTACCATTGTACCTACAAGTAGGGTTGCCAACTTGCCCCCATTTGCCTGAGATCTTCCCAGTTTTAACTCTAAAAGTCCTGAGTCTCAGGAATCTGTACAAACAGGGATTGTTTGGCCACCCTATAACAGTCCATCCAGCAGGAAGGGGAGAGGAGTAAGTGGTAGTCATGCCTTCCCTTTAAAGGCATGACCTGGAGGTACACCTATTGTTTCTGTTCATATCCTACTAGCCAACACTTAGTCACATGGCCACATCTAATTATAGGGAAGGATCAAAAATTTAAGCTTGAGCTGGACAGCTATGGGCCCAGCTAAAACTTGGGGATCCATTACTAAAAGAGGATAATGGATATGCAGAGACAACTAGCTGTCTCTGCCAACATACATAACAAAGAGAGGTACAGGGACACAATGGAAGTAGAGCTGTGCAAGGAAAACAGGCAAACATGTCATTAGGTTTGTCATTACTGAGGCTTGTAAATCTAATTGTTAAGAGATTGTTTCCTGGGCTCGGAGTCAAGATGGCGGAGCAGTAGCAGCTGAGACTACATCGGGTAGCAAGAGATCAGCTAGATAGCTTATCAAACCATTGCGAACACCTACAAATCCAA
>PISX010009721.1:14183-74366 GCA_004024625.1 Mellivora capensis | reverse complement strand
ACTCCAAAGTGGACTGTAAGCTCCTGTGGCGGGGCGGGGGGGGGTGGGGAGCAGGTGCTAAGTTTTAAGGTTTCTTTTTATGCCCGTAATCCAAATTCAGTGTCTTATAGAGAGCAAAAGACTGATAAATACTTGATTGACTGAAGTCTTTAAGCAGCAGGTAAAATCTAAAAATGCAGTCCTTTCATTGTAAAGATAATCCTCTATTTCTATTTTTTATTCTCTCACACCTCTTCCCTTTAAGATCAGTCTCATGGTCTTCCGGTACTTCACATTCTTCTACTCCAGGGATTCTGTGGTTCTAGAGCAACAATGTCCAGCAGAAATACGGTACAAACCACATGAGTAACTTTAAAGTATATGGTAGCCACATTTTAAGAAGTAAAAATAAGCAAGTACGATGGATTTTAATAATTACTGTACTTAATCTATCTAAAATATTTACATTATTGTATTCCATTAATTTTTTACACTGAGCCTGAATGAAACCTAGTGTCGTTTTACCCTTAGACCATACTCTAATTCAGACTAGCCCCATATAGCTACCATATTGGACTGCCCAGCTCTAAGGACTATTCATGGATAAACTCCAGGGGTGTATGAAACCCCTACAATAAAATGCTAAGTTCTGTGTGTTGTCACAGCATCCTTCTGGTGACACAGAAGAATAGAATTTATCAGATTCCCCAAAATTTTTACTTCCCCCACCACCATCAAACTCCCACCCTCAAATATCTTAAGAAACACAGCACTGCTTTTAGCCCGTGGAATGACTCATTTTCTCTTCTTGCCAGTTCTATTTACATTCCCTATTCTAACAAGACTAACTCACAGTCTGTTATTAAACAGTTGTGAATTTAGCTTATTCCTTTAAAATAGCACCTAGAGACTGCTCAAGGTATTGACTCATTTCATAGAAAATAACCTCAAACACTACCACAGTCAGTAGTTACAACAGCCAAAATAAAATAGAAGTATGGATGGCCTTTTTCTTATGGTAATTCACTAGGAATAAATGATACACTAGACCCACGTGCCCACATGGCTTTCAGAAGTTCCCAAAATTCACTGAAATATGTCACCAGGAAATGTTCTGGAAGGGTCAGTAACTGATCACCGCACAGAGTATTTTATTCCTTCTTATTCTCCTCATTGGGTTGTGAACTCCAGGTTAACTTGACACCCATTTTCTGCAATGGCTAAAATATTTTTGTATGCCTTGTCATTTTCTTGGATGAGATTTTTCAAGACCCCTCACAGTGACGTGGAGGAGGAGAGCCAATTGTTTCAAAGACAGAAGCTATGGCATGACCTAAATCAAAGAAACCAAGATGTCGGTTGAACAAGCCCCTCCTTTTTTCTTTCTCTTACACATGACGATCTCTTGAGATACACAGACAAATTCTCTTAAACCTTTCTGGTTTTGCTATTTTTTTTTTTTGTCATTCTTGTTCTTCTCCCAACAGCATCACTTAAACATTGGGACTTAGCTCCTGGTGAGGGCTTCCCTCATAAACTAACCCCTTTAAAAACAGTCAGGTATGACTAACTCTATTATTGTGCGCATGAAACATATCCAGAGTTTTAGTCAGCCACGTTGTTTTTCTATGACTAGAATAAAATAATCCTGCGTTAACTTTCGAAACACAAATGGAAAAGCCAACTCCGTAATGACTACTGTTGTCCTTCTCCATTTACCTTTCTTGAAAATAAAAGGACTGTTTTGAATCAGGGCAAAATTTTGATTTCAATCTTCTAAGCATTTTCTACTTTTTTTCTTATTCACATGACCAAAGAAGAAGGACAAAATTCACAGTAAGAATAACAAAAATAATGAAACAAAAATGAAGATATATTGATACTGCAGTGTGGCTATGCATAACATGCAGCTCCATGTGTATCTAGATTTAAATGACAAATATTGAACCATGTAAAATTTGAGGATAATGGATTAACTATGCCAATAGCAAATGTTTTATGTTGATTGGTTTCCTTACTACCAAGGTAATGAAGGAGCTTTGAAAGTGACATCTTACTTTTGTTTGATCTTCAGAGAAGGGAGATTGACGTCAGTTTCTTTTTAAGATCGTTAATCCTTCTTTTTCGGCATCATTTCACTTTTGACTATGATGTAACCTCCAATTGCATCCTTTTTTTTCCTTCTCAGCACTGTGATAAATACTAAAAAGTTGGCCTTTCCTGCCCCACAGACACTTTAAAACTATAGGAACCTTGTAAAGCAAGGTTTTAAAATTTCTTGATTTAGTCACTTGCACAAATCCCTGGGCTCGTTCCCGTGACATAATGTCCCTTCAGTACTACAGCATTCTCTGGGTTCTTCTTTCAACCAGCATCTCCTAATGAAAGGAAAAGGATATTGACATACCAAAACTATTCTAAAATCCCTGCCTTCATGATATGGGGTGATGGAGAAATACCGGAACCCTAGGACCACAAGAAAAAATGAAATACAGCATATAACTTCTTAGGGAAAAAAATGGGGTAGACTTCAAAGTCTGGATCGGTTTTATACCAGATCTAGAAGTACTCAAATATGCTCAATTGTAGTCTGAGTAATGACCCATTTAACACTTTTGAATATTTAATAATCAGTGTCCTTGATCAATTCAGCGGTTGGGAATGATAGTCATAAAAAGCATACTGTTCCCTACAACTGTGCCTAAATTCAAGGCAGTACCTGCAACCTGTTCTTTATTTCCTCTTGTGTCCCATTTCTCTTCTCTGAGAACTAGGAAATCCACTGGAATTATCTTCTGGCACTTCTTCTTTTTTTTTTTTTTTAAAGATTTTATTTATTTATTTGACAGAGATCACAAGTAGGCAGAGAGGCAGGCAGAGAGAGGAGGAAGCAGGCTCCCTGCTGAGCAGAGAGCCCGATGTGGGGCTCCATCCCAGGACCCTGGGATCATGACCTGAGCTGAAGGCAGAGGCTTTAACCCCCTGAGCCACCCAGGCGCCCCTATCTTCTAGCACTTCTTAATCAAAGTTCAGAACTGGTTACACAGTATTCTCTTTGGATACTGTGGTTGCATATTCTCAAATCTGGCACTCCAAGGGTTCCAGAAAAGTATACCAAAAAACACCAAGGGAAAAGTACTTGGCCTCACTGATTCCCAAAAGGAGTTAAAGTGTTTATTTCTGAAGATAAAATAAACACACCATATGGTATCTTTTAGCTCAAATTCTTCTAAGGGAAGGCTCTGTTAACATATCTGTAAGAAGAGAGTTGGATTCGTTTTCTTATTTGATGACATTGAAAGGATTTTTCATTCTGCCTCATCGTTTTGATATGGAACCTTTCTTTCTTCTTGTTCTACTAATTTATACATGTATTTCTGTAACAGACCCAATGCTTTTATGCGTTTTTCTTCAGATAAGTCAGCAAATACATAGAATGAGACAGAGCAGTAAAGAACATCAAGTTTCTGTCAAAACAGTTCATAAATATTCAGTAGAGTTCTGCAATACGTAGGAAGTTATGAAGATGGCATTAAGATACCAGTAAATCCAAAGAAAACCTATGCTAATCAAGCTATCACATCTTATTATATTTTATTCTTTTATCACTTTATTATCCCTCAATAATATAAATGTGACCCCCAAAAAACTACAAATCCTAACCTGCCCTGCTGAGATAGAATTTCCTCCTTATCTTGGGTCAGGGTTTTCTAACCAGGGTCTTACAGTGGATCTGAAAGCCTAACCTGGGAGTTCATTTGCAAAACCACTTGCCACTAACATCGTCCTCTCTCAGGTCTGACCTTCTATTACAATATGGCTGGCATCACCTCTAGGAGTAGGGCTCAGCTGCAAAGGACTCTGGGAAAGGGCTGAACCCACAGTGCCTCCAAGTCTTCCCGGAAATCTCAATGCCCTCAAAAACTAAAAAAAAAAAAAAAAAAAAAAAAAAAAAAGAAGAAGAAGAAAGAAAAAAAGAAGAAAATCCTATAAAAGGCTTAGGAAATTGTACCTTAAATGGCAGTTTTGAATATTTTTTGTGTGATAAAAATGAACAAGGTCTTATTCCTAAAATGGAAATATTTTTAAAAGGAAGAAATAGATTTTATGATCTTTCTTCATAAAGTGTCTTTTTCAAGTTGTTCCAATGTGGAGAGGACTGGCAACACTCCTGCCTGTTCTTCATTTATAGGAAGCCATCTCAACCAAAAGAACCCTGGATGCAATGAGTTGCACTGTTAGTACATCGCTGTAGTTATAAAAAGTATTTGCTCACCCCAGGGGCCAAGCAAAGGCTATTGACATGCTTGCTTGATGTATGAAAAGACAAATTAGTCCCCCATCCTATCTACCAGCAGGGTACAGTGACCCTACATGGAAAAGTCAACTCAAACACTGTATAATATATTTACTTTTTTTTTTTTCTGGGAAACTTCAGAATTACCAAATCAACTGTGTCTAGTGTGCAAATTGCATGCAAGCTAACAGAATGTGAATTAACATTGAGGAAATCCATGGTTTAGCTTGACTGTGCAGATGGCACTCCTAGTTACACTCTGTTCTGGGGGAATCTATGGCCGGTAAGCTTGAATGGGGAAACTCAGGGAGAAAGGAATTTAGACCAAATGCTGTTTCTGGATATGACGGCTCATTACTCATTGCCTGGCTCCTGCCCCTCGTACATTCTCAGTTTTCCACTATCTAAGCAATGTGAGAGAGCAGTTTCTCAATATCAGTCAAGGAGCTTAGAGGGGGACCCAGTGAGCAAGTGTCCCTCCTTAGGTTAGAGAATCCCATGGGTCTGTTTCTTGAGTTAAATAAACACAACATGGCTGGGTTTTTTTTTAAGCACTACATAAGGTGATTGGACTTACTAGAAAATGAAGAAGGTCTCATATTTGCCTTAGCATCCTACTTGTACCCATCAGAAGAACACAATGTTAAGGAGAGAAAGGTGCTATACCTTTCCATTACATAAATCCTAATCAATATAAAATGAAATTTCTCTGAAGTTCTACCATCAATTTGAAGGAACGGTTAGGAAACTATTTTTGTGAAATTCTGTGAACATTTGGGTAACTAACCAGCCACAGTTCTGCCATAGATTGAAGAGAGAGGGTTACGGAAGTTGGCTGTGTGAAAGAGTGCCTTGAAACCTGTTCTTTCCCAGCATTTTTATAATCCTGTCCTCAGTTAAACTCAACTTTTACAGAAGGTGGTCAAGGTCTGCATGCATTGGACAAATATTTACTGGAAATAAATATATCATGGTGCTCTACTGTAACTCATTTTATAGGTCAAATACTGTTATAATAATAATGTCATGAATGATATAAAAGAACCAAAAGAGCTTGTCTAAATCAAGCACAGATAAAACAAAATTTTTCGGGCCTAAATATCTTTCTCTTATTTATTCGGCAAACATTTGTGATAGACCAGCTGTGTAGGACACGCTAGTCATAGTTCTTAGCAGGGACATTTTAGAAGACTTGGTTACTGAGGAGTTGAGGACATGTAATTAACCATAGTAACATGGGATTGGAGTTCTTTTTGTTTTTCCTGGTTCAAGGTAGCATGAAGTCATGTGTGTTCACCAAGTGAAAGATCCCCATTCTGGGTTCCTGCAGTGTACTTTGAGGTGCAGAATTTAGTGACAGGTGAGTTCTAGCCGAGGTCTCTCCCAGCTCTAAAATCTAAGAAAGTAAAGCGAAAAGCAGTGCGAGGAACATGGAAAGTGCTAGACAAATGTGAGAAGTGAGGAAGAGGAGGAGGACGACTCCAGGCCCAAGAGACTTTCGTCCATCCCTAGGTCTACCTCCCTTTAGTATACCTGCCTTCATGCCCTTTTTAGGCCCGAGAGTCTGAAGGCCAGGTATCCTCAGGCCTGGCGTTGGGCAGGCTGCCTGCCTCCCCCAGCTTCCTTCCACCTCCGTGCTCCTGAACGGAAGTGGAGCAACAGGGTGGAGGGGCTCAGAGGTCTCCACTCGCTCGGCCTCCCCGACGGCAGATGCGCTCTCCGAGAAGTGGTAGGACGACAAGGCAGACTTGGAACCAAACTCTACCTCCACTGTTAGCCTCTTCTAGTATTCAAGTTCTTCTGTAAAACAGAACATCAGAACACTTGAAAAGAGTGGTATGAGAATTAATTCCAGAAAAGTATGGGAGGTACTCCTACACAGCAGTGGGTAGCTCCCCAGAGCATTACTCATGTAGTTGGGTTTCAAAGCATGCATCACGCCTGCTGCATGCTCTGAGTAAAGCCAGGTCCCAAAGCCACCACCCAAACCATAAGATCTCCTCACCGTAGTTACATAAGAGTGCACATGTCTGGGCGTCATCCATTCTTTTTTTTTTTTTTTTTTTTAAGATTTTATGTATTTATTTGACAGAGAGAGAGTGGGTACAGGCAGGGGGAGCAGAAGGGAGAGGGAGAAGCAGACTCCCCGCTGAGCCCGAGGGGGGACTTGATCCCAGGACCCTGAGATCATTGCAACCTGAGCTGAAAGCAGATGCTTAACCAGTTGAACCACCCAGGTGCCCTGGTGTCACCACCCATTGTCACCCACCAAATGCTGTTTGGCGGAGGCAGCAGGCACTGTGTTGCTTCTGTCTTAAAAAGTGGTTTCCTGGGGTGCCTGGGTGGCTCTGCCTTCAGCTCGGGTCATGATCCCAGGGTTCTGGGATCGAGCCCTGCATTGGGCTCTCTGCTCAGCGGGGAGCCTGCTTCCTCCTCTCTCTCTGCCTGCCTCTCTGCCTGCTTGTCATCTCCGTCTGTCAAATAGATAAATAAAAGAGAAAAAAAAAAGTGGTTTCCTCAGCATGGTTTCACTAGATTTTCAAAATCAGGCTTTGAGGCAGGTAGAGAAAGTCTTGTTTTCAGCTCAGCTCTCATGGCCACTGCCTTACACCATTGCCATGGAAGGATGCTCCAGGGGGTGCTCCCCTCCATGCAGCATACAGTGTGAGTGGTGTTCCCCCCACCCCAAGTCCCACAGAGCAGCAGAACTCCCAGTGCCAGTTCCAAAAAGGAAACTGCTGCCAAGGAGAGCCTAAGTGACCGGTCCAAGGTCACACAGCAGAGGAGGAAGGGATTCTCATCTCCCAGTCAAGTTATGACCCCAGATAGTTTGTGCCTTCTCCTGTGCCGTGTGACCTTGAGTAGAGCACACACAGAGAGAGACTGGGATGGAATCAGACTCCCAGTGCCAGCCTTTTTGTCCAGGGTTAGACTCTGGAGTACCTGGTGGCAGACCCCTTGAGGGCACTGGGGGAATGTGATGCGGCATGTCGTGCCTCGATCTTGCTCTTGACCTGCTATATTTGGGCTGTTATATTATGGAAAGGAAATGCCTGCATCACCGAGCCAAGCAGGCTGTGGAGACAGCGGTCTACTCCTCTTCACCGCCGTTAGGACCAGCTTCCATGAATATTCAGTAGCCGGCACCCCTAAAAAATCTATTAATCTCCCACCTGTGTTGTCATCTTATCACAATCTGTGGTCTGTGCCAAAAGGCACATTGCAGTATTAAAGGAAGACTCAGTGTTTGAGAAGTGACAGCAATATTAAAGTGCTACCATTGGACTCCCTGCAAAATGCCAGTGACTTCCTCATCTTCGCTAATCCCCAAACAAAATAACCATCAAGAAATTTAAAACACACATTTTATTAGTTTCATTTAATTTCTTAATTGCTCAAAGTCAGTTTACCCATTTATTGCTGTGTGAAATGCTTAGAGGCAAGGCGCACATTAAAGAGATTATTTCCATGTAATCCCTCCCTCCCAGAGGGTAGGAACTGATCACTTATGAATCCTGATTTACGCTCTGTAACAATATCAAATGGAGGAAATAGTTATTGTAAAATGATAGAGTCAGGAGTCGGGTAATACGGTAGGAGAGTGTAATTTAATAGCAAAGAGAAAGTACCTCATTTTCGGTAAAAGTTATGCGAGCCTTTTTCAGGAATAGCTATTAACCAAACTGAATTTAGCCTCCCATTTTTCTGGCTCTCCCCCTGTTAATTGATAGATGTTGAATATGTGTAGCCCGTTACGATTTTAATCAAATGGTGTCTGGAAGTAGATGTGATCATTTTACTGGGACTTGGAGTTCTGGGCCTAATAATTGCTCTGGGTATTTTGCTCTCTGTGACAGTTCGCCCACTGCCAAGCTTCCTTCTTGGAAGAAAAAGACCACAGGCTCTCAGGTGGGATTTGGAGGGATGCCGCACATGACGCAGGAAAGGGCGGATAGGGTGGGAGGAGCTCTGAGTAAATATCCAGCAAGAAACTTAGGATCCTCTGAACTTCTGACACAGGGGACATCAGATCTGGCCTGAGACCATGAAACCCCCACCCATCAGCGACCCCAGAAAGAGCTTTTTCTTGTTCTCTTGTTGACCTATCTGTCCTGGTCATAATACATTGAACCCAGCATTATTTTAGAAGGTAAGAATTATACCATCAGATCACAGGAATCAGGCCAATCCGTTAGACAGCAGGCAGCCTAGACAGGAACCAGGCCTGACAGCAGGGAAACAGGCCATCCCTCCCTGGCAGGCTGACGCTCTTCTGAGAGTTGATATTCACCTTCTACCTTTAGAATCCACCTGATGCTAAGAGTATACAAAATAAAACCTTTTCTTAAGGCCCTCAAGGAGATTTGTACCATGTCTCTTATTAGATTGAGGGCGAAACAAGCTGATACTAGCAGAAAAAAAAAATGGCTGGTTCAGACCCCAGCTGACCTCTCTTGCATGGAAAATTCTCCATATGATTACCGTGCTAATGAGTAATATTTAATGAAAACATTATGCCTTTGCATATATTTGTAAGCAGCCCTTCTTTCATCTAAATTTACATAGAAATAAGCTGATATGTATAAATACACATCTTGGACTTTGGTGTGTTCTAAGGAAAATACTCGTCCACTATCTCCGGCTGTTTCTATACAAAGCCCCAACTTCTCAAGAAGAAAATCGTAGAATTCAGTCAATCATCCTGTTGACACGAAACATGCGAGTATTTGATGATGCCTGGATAAAACAGCTGCACACCAGGCAGGGTCCTCCACAGTCCACAGAATGTTTTCGCTTTATGTAAACGGCGTACGAGGGAAAACAAAACAAAACAAAAAAACTGGGCTAAACAATTGCTAAATAAATACGTATCAAAACAAACAAAAAAAAACACCAAAAACCTTTCTCTTTCAACTTGAAGAATCCTCAGCATTTAAGGACAGAGACTCAGAACTAGGATTGGTTCTGGGGTCTGCATCTCTCTGTTTCCTTTTTCCGCTCCAGATCTGAATCACGGGGGTGCTGAATTTGAGAGCAGAAAAGCCATTGACGCCTTTCTCTCCCACCCTTTCTCTTCCCCCTCTAGGTGGAGCTGACAGGCAGCAGCGTCTTTGACTACGTGCACCCCGGGGACCACGTGGAGATGGCAGAGCAGCTGGGCATGAAGCTCCCGCCGGGGCGGGGTCTCCTCTCGCAGGGCGCGGCTGAGGACGGCGCCAGCTCGGCATCTTCCTCCTCCCAGTCGGAGACCCCTGAGCCAGGTGGGAATTGATCCCGACGTGGGGGACCGGTGGGCAGGACCTTTGCCAATGCTTGCACTCAAGTCACCAGTGTGAAGAGACTATAAATAGGTCTAAGGGTAGTTAACAATTCCGTGCAGCTTTCTGTCCCGTGCAGTAATTAAATAAGGACGGGATTTGAAAATAAGGAGACACTTTAATAAGTATAATCCAGAGATCTGATTTCAGTTGAACAGGACATAGAGAAGGCACTAGTTCTTTGAGTTCCTCTTTCAGATTACTAGAGGGAAAAGGTTCAGATTTGGAAAGCCCTTTTCCTTGTCTTGTTACCGTGGCTAAATGTAGTGCATTTATTTATTACTCACCAAAATCTATGATAAATTCTTCTTGAATATTAGCTTGTAGAGAATTAAAAATATTAGGGACTTACAGAAATCTTGGTTTCTTCTTTTTTTTTTTTTTTTTTTGGTAAGCATCAGAAGGTACTTGAAAGATGTGAACAGATAAATTAAGGCTAAAAAGAAAACAGAAATGGCTACATTTTAAACTGCCTTTCTACCCTCAGTATTTAATTAGATCAATTGTATAGAGGAATGAACAGAGGTGACATTCCTCATTGGGATTCCTTCCAGGACTCTTATAGACTTTGCATTCAGAATGTTCCCATTTTCATTGTGTTGTACTGATGATAATTTAAGTATTAGGGGAAAATCCATTTATAAATTAAACAAAATGACTTGATATCCATCAGTCCCCTAGTTCATCAAGCTGTTCAAACACGGGGAAGATTGGCTGGTCGGCCTGGGTCTTCCGAGAGCGCTGGTAATTAGATCTGCGAAGGATTTATTCTTTGCTGATTGGGGCTTTAAATTAATTGAAGTTCCACATTTGTGGTTTTGTCCTTTTTGTACTTTTTTAGAGGAGATATTTCATATTCTTGTGTGGTGGAGTGCTTGGCCAAGCAGCAGTGGTTTAAATGTTAATTTTTCTCATGAGAAGTTTAAGATTTTTAATGAATCAGGGCCTGATTTGAAGTGCAAAGTTTTATTTGCTTACTTGGGAAATTATTTTTGCACTCTTTAAAGATGCTTGTACTTTACTTGATATGTTGTTTTAAAACAGATTTGCAGCACAAACTCATTTTATAGAAGGAAAAGTAGAAAACAACCCATCTTAAGATTAATATTAAAAGGATTCTAAGAAAATACTTAAATTTAACCTGCTTAAAAATAATCACAGTGAGTTTGCTCACACAGATGGGGAAAAAACCCATATTTGGCTCTTTGGAAATATTTTAATTCCATCTAAAACCAATGCGTGTTTCCTCGTGTAAGTTAACTGCAGTTTCTAGGGCATTATTCTATAGCATTGGTGAGTGTCTTTCTCCAATGAGCATGAGGCATTAGAAGAGAGAGTATTGCAGACTACTCTTAACCATTTTAAAATGAAAATAATCGTGTTCCCAGGGAAGTCCTATCTTCTTTTACCATGGCTCGCCAACGTCACTAAATAGATATGTCTGTGAGATCACTGAAACTGCCTTTTCGTCTTTTGAGTATTCACATCTGTGCAGACTTGAGAAGCAGCACATCAAAACAGTTTCTCCCTCTTTCCTTCTGGAGAGGAATTAGGAAACCTGGATTGCTAATACTCCTCAACACTCAATGTATAAGAATTCCAGTTTATAAAACCCTTGTTGTTTCCCTGACTATCAAGCCTAGACAGTCTCCAGTCTTCGATCAAGGAAGCCATCCCTCTATGCCAAAGCCAACAGCTAACCTTCGAGGCTCAGCTGGAGCCACCCCAGTGGAACGCTCAGAAACCTCAAGGCTGCCTGTTCCATTGGCGAACAGCTCCGAGAGAAAAGTTCTCTGAGTATGGAGGAGCCAAAACCTAGCTTTGCCATAATTTCTCTCCACTGATCCCAGGTCTGTCCTTGGGGATCTCATTTCAGATCTACTCGTTCCTCCCCATCCACCCTCTCAAATACATGAAGTCAGATATATACCAAATTCTCCCTTCCCTCCTGCCTTCCTTCTCCATTCCAGGTCAAACAGCCCTTCATCCCACAAACATTATGCAGTGGCATGTTCCTGAGACCCCCCCCCCAACCTTAGTCACCCACCCCGGCCATGCCTCAGTTTGTTCATGACCCTCTAAGAGTATGGTTCTGAGAACGCCGTGCAGCCCTCTGGGTGTATTCTGACTAGTACAAAGCAGAGGGACGGTCCCCTCTCTCGGTTTAGGTAACCGTACTTCTGCTAAGATAGCCCAAGTTTGAATTAGGTCCTCTCGGCGGCCAGACCACACTATTGATTCATATTGAGCTTGATGGCTCCCCAAACACATGTTAAGAGTAACTTGTCACTTGGAAAAGACTTTGATCGGGAGAAAAAAAAAATTCACTGCCTGTAAACCAGTTCTGCTGGGATATCATAAGCTAGGGTCAAAATCAGACTGACTTAAGATTGATTATAAGAACTCTGATCAATCCCATGCCTTCCAGGAGGCTCCAGGATGCATAAAACATTTCTACACACACTGTTAGGAGGAGAATGACGTGTATTCTTTAAAGTTACTCTGTCCTTACTCTGTCATGTACTGAAGTATGATTGACAATTTACTTGGGCTTCTTGCCCCTGCTCTCCCAGCCTTCTTGGAACCATCCTAACTAGTAAAATTGAAAATTCTGCTTCCTACATTTCTTAACCACCAGGGCTCATTAGCAACAGTGGCATAAGAAAGGTTTCTCTTCCTTGATGAAGAGTATACCTCTTACCATTACAAAGTGGGAAACTTACTTTGCCTTAATGTCTGTAGCCTTGGTTATTTTTGGTCTTAGGCTTAAAGGGCAATTAGATTGACTGCTTAAATACTGAAAAGCAGGGTAGGGTGCTACCTTTAACTAACACTGCTCCAAGGGAATTACTTTAAAAAGTCCATGTCAGGCACTACATCCCAAAGCTGCTTATGTTTCTTAAAGGCTGAAAGAATTTTAACAAGATTTCCTAATTCTTAATAATACGAGGGGACATTTTTGAGGACTTGTTCATTGCAACATAATCTTTTAAACTCTGATGAAACACAGATTCTTTTTTAAACAGTAGTGTAATTTTGTTGGAAAGGGGATATCAGTATGTGGTGATTATAAAAATGAAGGTATGGACTTTTCCAGAAGCCCTGATGTGTTCAGCGTAGCATTACTAAATGACTGAAATCTAAATAACATTTGGCATTATAATAAAAGGAAATAAGTGACTAAACCAGCCTAAGAGGCAGAGATACTGTGCCATAATAGGAATTCTCTTTCTCTGAACTGCCAGCCCTGTGATTGTCTTGTCTTAAACCAGTCTCAAGATAATGGGGCCGGGGGCGGGGGTCGGGAGGGGGCATTTCTTGACTGTTGGAAACCCAAATAAATCTTTTTATGCATAGTTATTCATAGTTTAGTCAATACAGTATTTCTTTTAGAGAAATCTTATAGCAGGCAGAAGAAAAATACATGGGTGGCCTTGTTTGTATAGTTACGAAGTTCTAGAGTGTCTATGGAGGTCTAAACATTTTGAAAGAGATTGGGCTGCCCTGCAGGTTCTCACACCTGAGAGAGCACAGAGCCCCTGGAATGGGATGTCTGGGTTGTCCCTTTTTTTTCCCCCTCTAGATCTGCATGTGTCTTTTCATTATTCTTAAATCTGGGGATTATGAGTGCTATCCTCTTCTCTTAATAAATTTCAGAGCTGCACCTTCAAATGCTTAATAAATAAAAAAGTAGCTTTTTCAAGAAATCCTGGAGGAACTTTAAAAATCTCCTTATATTCCCTAGGTTAGGTCATAGAATTGGGCTTTACTCCTTTTTTCCCCCCTAATTCTTAAATTAATTCATTCTTATTGTGAAACTTTAGAGAATGCAGAAAATAAATAAGGACCATTGAACATCTCACTACCCACAAATGACTACTGCTCATATGTATATACTCTATGCCTATCCTTCCAGATTTTCTGTGTGTGTGTGTGTGTGTGTGTATATATATATATATATATCTATATATGTACATCTATATGGATGTACATTTGGGGCGGGGTCATCGTCTGTCTTTCTGAAATAAGATCATAACCTAGAGGCTTCTGGTAATCTGCTTTTCCACTTAACCTCACAGCAACTTTCCCTGTCATGTTTCTCACTTTAACATAAAACATTCTTTCCGTCTCCAATGGTTTGTTTCCCACGAGCTAACAATCAAGTCCCCACTGTAGGAGTGCTGGCGGGAGTCATATACCTGGGTCCTGCTTCAGAGTGAACTCAGCCAGGACAAGAGGTTCTTGCAGCTTATTGAATGGGTAGGAGCTCATAGAGAGAGAAATCAATACCTCACCAGGATTTAGACAATTTAGCAAAACGTATGAGACAGTACTTTTGGTCAGGAATAACTACAGCAGCATGGTTAACCATTGCTGGCCTAAAATAGAGGTTATTGCGCTCCATCTAAAGTTTCAGACAGAGCTACCCTGTTACAGGGGGTTAATAAGAGAATCATTGTACAGTATGATCTTTATGCTATTATGCCCATTCTGTGTCCTGAATATTTTAAAGACAAGCAAAATTGAAGCAGTTGAGTCCTTGCCTGAATGGAAATAATCTGCATTTTCTCCTTACACGTCTGTGCCATGGTAAATTTGATCAGCCCTCGATTCTACAGGAACGCAGTTCCTCTGAATTCATTAGACAGTTCCACAATAAGTGATATAATTAGACGCATACATGTTTAGGAATAACAATAAAGAATGTAAAAACTTATCTGAGGATCAGATCATTATTTTGTTTCAAGAACTGCTGAGATCTAAGATACACTTGTACCTTTAAGGGTGAATTATTTATGATCTAGTATAGGGTTGATAGGGGTGGGAGACATTCTTTGATTTTTTTTTAATTGGTTCAAGTTTCCTATCAATGAACTGAATTTAGAAGTCAGGCAAGGGAAACCATCTGACTAACCCCACATCCAACCTCAGTCCCCAGACAATGTGACTGTATCTACAGCACTTTCTGCTGTACTGCAAATGTCAAACAGAAGGTGTAATGGATTTAATATTAGCGCTGGCCACGGTGTTGAGGGAGCTGTTAATAATGTCACTCTAGTTATTGATCTGAAGCCTTTAAAAATCAAAGAAAAGTGAGAGATCCCCTACTGGGGAAAGGCACACAGTGACTGGTTTTTATTGCTAATATATTTCTACATAGAGAGTTGCAACTTTCTGGAATTATGTTATCACCATTAATCTCGGTGAGATTTTTGGAGTCGTTATATGGTAAGATAATATCATGGAGGCTGCTCTGCATGCTAATGCTCCAAGATCAGACCAAGTTCTTGTAGACATCCACAGAGCTTGCGAATGTGCGCGACAGCTGCAACATTCAATTGTCCACTGTACGACGTTGATTAGCTCTAGATTTACTCTTGGTGGCAATGTTGGATCTACCGGAAGTATAAAATACAAACTCTGGAGTCACTAGAGTGAGCTTCACTCTACCTTGTTCTAAAACTCTGACCATGAACCATGTAACCACAAACCACGCAGTGACACACTTGAGACACAGATGAATTTCGTTCTCAACACTTGGTGTACCTTTTCAGGAAGCTGCTAATCCTTCCATCTGAATGGCAGTTTGTATGCAGGGAAATTCCTGCTTTCCACGGTCCTCAACTAATAAATGAAATTAAAATGTATAATTTATGTTGAATGTTTATCAAACTGTAAACACACATTTAATTCCTTTCCATATTCATACAATATAAGCAAAGATAAATCCAGCAGATAATGTACCACAGTTACCGCTGATGGACTGAATATTAAATGCATCTCTCCTGTACCAGTGATCCAGACTAGTTCATGATGACCCAACCCTTGCTTGCCCCCGCTAATACCTGTGTACACATGAGTCAAGTCTAGCAGTCAGAAAACAGCCTAACAAAAACTAGTCTTTTCATAACCCAAAGAGATCACCATTTATGCATAGACCCAGCTTTTATACCAAAAAAATACATATGCAAAATTATTTCCCGTAGCTATGTCACCATTATTTTGAAACGAAATAGAAATTTTATTTTGCCACTCCTGAATGAAGAGAACTCATCCACCCTAAAAACAAGCTGATGCTACTCCAGAGACCGCCTTGTCCAACTCGGAGTTCTTCCTGCGCCTCAAAAACACTACCCCGGGGCAGGACTATTTTTCTCCTGCAGAAAGAAGGCTATTTTTAAAAGTTACTTTTATCCCCAGCTCTGATAAGCAAGAGCGTCCAGAACAGCCACAGGAGGGAATCTGTATTTTCTAGAGCTCTCTTCTGGCACTCAAGATGTAGGCACACATCACCTTAATTGGTGTGAGCTTGTCTGTGTATGATGAGGACATTTCAAAGTGAACTTACACTTCTAGGATCGCGCCTGAGGGAGCTCAGAAAAAGGTAAAAATCTTGTTTTCACTCCAGGCTGTGCTGGCCTGGGACCCGAGCTCCGCCCTTCCAGGCCAGCCCCCAAGTCTCATGGCTGCAGAGTGTGGCGTCCTTTCTGGACTTGACACCCTGACCCATCGAAAGCATGCTGGTGACTCACTTAGCTACTGGAGAACAACGTCACTTTTGTTCCCAGAGGAGATGTTGGATCTCCCCAGGGTTCTGCATGCTATTCTGAAACAAACTTTCTCTTCCCAGAGTTAAATCACAGTAGTTGCAACTCAGGGGGGGAAAGAAGTGCAGCTTTTATATAAATTAATATCATGGTATTTAAGGGGTGGCAAATGGTTTGTTCAATAAAAGAAGCACAGGACTCATATCAAAATACACAATAGTTTCACTCCATTTATAGGTAGCATTTTTTTTTTCCTAAACCTTCTATCGAAGGCTTAGAAGTTCAATTTTTTCAACCCATTATTTTTGACAGTTATTTTATATAGTTTTCTAGGTCATAATTTTGACTTCTCTTTACCTATGGTGATAAGGGGTACATTTTCAGAGTTTCTAAATGAAACCCAAGACGAATTATTAATGGATGACCTGTCCCTCTTCATTAAAACAAAGCAGCAAAAGAGCAGTTTTCTTTGTCATTGGATGATTACAAATTCTAGATTCTATTTCTCCAACTCTTGCCTTGAACAAAGCACAAGTTATTTGCTTTTAATACATATCGCTGCACTGAAATTTCATCCCTGGCCAAATTATACCATTCTGAATTCTTCATCTGCACTAAACAGCAGATTTCTGAAGGATCCGTTACCTGGCATTGACTGAGCATTGCAGGGTGCACAGATCAGAAGAGGCAGAACTGGCTGGAAACCATTTCCACCCCTAGTGAGCAATTTACTCATGATTGCCTGGGGAAAATACTGGAAATATTGCTTCTGTGTAAAGTTTGCAACTTCTAGTCATCAGGTCCTTGCCAAGCGGTTATTCCCGAGCATGGCGTTAGAAGCAAAGCGTGCTCGGGCCACTGCAATGAGTGCTCAGGCCGTGGCAACACGGCTGGCGCTCACATCCTGCCTGGAGTGTGCAGAGCACAGAAGCCACTAATTATAGGAGTTCATTCACACGCTGTCCCTCTGAGGCAGGTCAGTGTGTTATCCTTATTTTATAGATGAGGAAGCAGGGAGGTTGTTGGGGGAAAGTGATGGAAATGCCAAGTGGCTTGCCCCAAACTACACAAGATTTTCAGCAGCTAAGGTTAGACTAAAAGGTACAATATGAGGGTTGGAGTAGGTACAAAGCCTAGGAACTGGATGGAAAAAGGAGATAAACCCTTGATAGAAGACCTCTGAGCAGACCCTGGGGAAGAATTTTTTCCAAGAGCCTTCTGGCATCCAGAGAGAAACTTAACTATCCCCTTATACACATAGTGCACACAAAAACTCCATTTTTGTTAAATACAGTCTCTCACTTAGGACTAAAATCCTCTACCTCATCCTTGATCCTTCCTTCGTCCCTGCACTGAAACTCCTCACACCACCGTGAACAGTAGCGTCTGAATCATTTACAGGCAAAACTCAGCCCCGAGTCTCTTGGTCGCCATTCGCTGCATGCCTTCTCAGCCAAGAGCCAAAATTATCCCTGTGCATTTGACCTCGGCTCTGCCTGAGGCTCTGGCAAGTTTCTCTAGGCTCTTCCTTTCAGAACCAGTCTTCCAAGACAGGCATGATGTGGGAAAAGAACCAGAAGAACGATAGGGTCCCTGAGGACCCTATCAGGAATCAGTCCTGTCCTCCTGGAGGTATCTGCTCATGAAACACAATCATGGTTTCTTGGGACCCATGGAAAACACCACCTATCTTCCATTGACAAAACTAGCTTGAAACCGTGTCTTTTCTGTAGTCGTTATTAACTAGATACAGTACATGAATTCTTATCCAAGAATTCATATTAGAGATACGATACTAGAGATTCTATAGACTATTGAGGAACGTCTGTCGTGTGTCAGACGTTATACAAAGCACAGAGGAAACAAAGATAGAGCTCCTTGCCTTCTAGGAGCTGACCATCATGTGAGGGGGACAGATTATTCACACAGTGCAGAAGTGTGGTGATGACAATGAGGACACCGTAGTGGATGGGGAGGGCAGCACTGTCTTACAAGCCACTGCTGCTGGCAGTCCCGGGAGAACTGTCCCAGGTTGGAAACGTCAACTCTGAAATTAACAGCCCACGAGTATTGCTTCTTTGGGAGCGAGTTGATTTGACATGCCCAAACATAGATAGACCATGACTGTCAGGCACTCTGATGCACACTGTCAAGGGTTTTGGGGTTGTCTTCTGTTTTGTTTTGCTTATTTAATTCACCTAAAAAAATGTCTGCTGCATGATAGGTTCACAGGAATATTAGTTCCTCTGATGATTGATCTTTTTGGCTCTGTAGGAATGTTCTGAATGGGAGGTGCTCCCAAACTATCTCCCTTCCACTGATTTCATTAACAAATTCAGGAAATGCTAGCTTGGGAAATTTGTACTGACTCTTTTAGTTTTTTCTACCCAAGGTTTAACATACTGCAACTACTCTAGGAACATTAATGGTGATATTAATAAACAGCTTTTACTATGTTTTATCTCTATATAACAATTACAAGAGTAGGCATGTTTAAGTAACGTATTTCTCACAATGACCCTTGGCCAGAACTAGGGATAGTAAAGGACTTGACTCACATCACAGTGGACTGTGGCTCCAGGATTTGAATGCAGGCCATGTGTTTTGTTTTGAGAACTTTGCCGGGTGCTTGCAGAGAATGTGAGAGGTAGAAGATAGGACACCTGCCCTTAGAAAATTGATCATCCTCAGTAGAAGACTTAGACACAACAGCCAGAGAAACAAGAATAACAATAGTGCCACTACCCTCAACTGGGGCATAAAAATGGCAAGTGGTGTAAGAAGTCAGGGAGAGGCTCAGTGACTATAGGTGACTTTGATGAGGAGGGAGCAATCGCATGTGCTGCATGAAAACTGACCTAAAAGCAAAGAAGTAGGATGATCTACCAGGGGAATCGTCCCAAGTGGCCCAGTAGGATGCATTTGGGAGGCAGAGAGAAGCCCAGTCTTCTCACTGAAGCAAAGGTTCATGCCCATCTAGGAGGGAACCAGATCCTGGAAGAGCTGGAATGCCAGGGAAAAGCATCTGAGAATCGTATGAGATGTTCTGGGTATAAATTACTAAATGAAGCAGTAACCCAAAGAAAACATCATTTTATCACTTAAAAGCAAATACAAAAATAAATTTTGATTTTGGGAGGATCCTCCCTTGTGGGTCATCTTATATGACCACTGTGGACTCCTAACTCCCTTATACAACACAACTACTAATATTTATTGAATGGTCACCTAGTGTCAAACACTCTGCTGAACCTAGTGTATACATTGCCTCATTCATGCCTCACAAAATACAATGAGGAAAGTACCATTATTTTCTCCACTTTACAGATGAAGTAAACTGAAAAAAATTTAATGTGGGAAAATCACACCGTTGGTGGTAGTAGTAAGTAGAGAGCCTAGGAACTGAACCCGAGCAGTCTGACATCAGAGTTCTCATCCTTAAGCATTTCATCGAGATGTTTCTCAACATCTATCTAAAATAGCTGTCCAACCCCTGAGACCACAACCTCCATCCTTCCCAGGCAGCTCTGTTAGAATGGTCTCCCCCCTGTCATGCTGATTCCTGTCTGTAGGTAACTTATGTCCACTGGACTTGATGCTTGGTCAAGTGAAGAGTATACAGGATATGTTGGACAGAGTAGACTGGAAGTAAAGGAAACCATTCAAGAGGCCATTTTTTAAACCCAAAAGTAGTGGGTAGAGCTTGAGAGGGCATCCTGAACAGACTTGGAACAGAAGAAAGGGTGATTTGGACCTAAGATAACAGAAAAAAGTTAGAAATGTACTTGTGGTCAGTCTTTAGCCAGGATCTAATAGTGGTTAATATTTTAGAAATTATGCAAGTCTCAAGCTTTCACATGATTAGGATTGATGATACCATCTGTCCACTCTTTTTCATCAACTCATAATAAAATCTGGAAAAATTTGAAAATTACTAAATTACATATGCTATTGATCATAAAATATTAAGATATAAATTCCCTTAGGGTTCAAAGCTGTTCCTCTTTATGGTTTATTAAAGTGTATCATGTCCCTTTGATAAAATATCAGTCTACTGGTCAGTGCTGTTTACTTATCAGGGGATTTCCTCTCCAGACAAAAATACCAGAAAGAGCAACGATAAAATTAGTGACATCATAAAGGATTAAAACTCTGCTTTCCTCTGTCCAGCCATCTGTTTATTAAATGGAGTGAGTGTTGATATTGGAGGAGAATCAAAACTATCTGCTGATCCCCTAAATTACTGCTAGTACAAATGAGGCAAAAATTGATGTAATTGATAATATAAAAATGAATTAATAATCTGACTAATATTTAGAGAAGTACCTTCCATCTCACAAAAGTAATAGGAAAGTCTAAAAACATAAGCCCGGTACTCTAAGATTTGAAAAACATTCACTCATTCATTATTTTACTCATTCAGTCATTATTTATTGCATGTCCATGGGTCAAGCCCTGTTCCAGTTCTTGGAATATACCAGTTATCAGGAGGGTCCCTGCTCTCACAGAACTTACATTTCGCATAAACCAAGTGATAAAAAGGAATCAAAAGGATCTCTATAGAAAGATTCAGTTTATAGATGTCTCCATTTTATAAACAAGAGGTAAACCTATACATCAATTTGTAACGGACCTCTTGGCCTCTGCATTCTAGAATGCAGAGCTGACACAGATTCTAAGCCCGTACTTCCAAAATGTGCTCCTTATCATACCTGCTCTTGTGAGATGTTCTTTGGAATAAGAGACCCCAGAAGAGCAGAGGGAAAAGCCTCATAGCCTATCTTCTCCTTGGAGAGTAGCAATGAGCATTAATTTAATGAACATTTGAAATTTCTGTGATCAATAACAATTCCTCTTTCCAATTTATTTGACCATGGGAAACTTTTTTTTAGGGAGAGAAACTTCTAATGCCCAGAAACACATGATTAAGCCCATGATCTTGTTTCCACCAGCTAGATGCCACTCCTTCCCATCCACGCCTGTCCCTTCTTCTAAGACACTCCTATGCAAGCAGGATCACAGTGGAGCCACTCAGCTTAGAGGTCAAATTATCTAGTTCCTTTGATAGCTCTCCCAAATAGCTCTCATCAGTCTTCAGGATGCCCTTCAAACTTTTCTAAAGGTTAGCTTCTAGGTCAATCTAACTCATAATCAACTAAAGTTTTAAGTCAAGACCTGTCTGATCCAAGTTTCACCACTTTTAGAGCAGCCCGAGCTTTCCTTTGCAGGGTCTCATATCCATCCCTCTTTTACCCTGCCCTCCTATACATTTATACAAGCAGAGCACAAGTCTCTGGTTTCCCACAAACTGTAGCAATACACCAAGAGGTCATGGTGGAAGGATATGATCATGGCTACCCAGAGCTCTGCACATCGCTTTCCTCCCCTGAGTGATAACCCCAACTGGTTACCACTGGTTGTAGATCCAAGGGCATGTGTCAGAGTTATGGGATAGGAGACGCAGTATGGTGTGGTCTTCAGCTACGAGGTTGTTTTCTCTGGTTTGTAGCAATTTAATTCAAAGCTCTTACCCACATCATGGTTTTTAAAAATTGGCAGTCTTGTTAACTGGCAGGTTGCTCTAATAACTAAGAGTTGATGATGTAAGATGACAGTCCTAGCCCCAACTGTAGGACATACCTCTTAAACTATTTCTATAGTAGTTGTCAATAGATAAGTACACAGAGTCTTGGAACTAGACAGCTTGTGTTCATGGATTGAACTCCTGGTTCTGTCATATACTGGAAATGTGACCTTGACCAAGTTAATTAACTTATACGTATCTCAGTTTGCCCATTATACAATTTTAGTTCTCTGGCATAGATTGGAGAATGGGGTAGGAATAATCACCTGTCGGTTTTAACCTCAAACAAATTAGCATATTAACATACCTTATAAGGGTGTTATGAGTTTATACATCTGAGATGTCTGGGTGGCCAGTCAGTTGAGCATCTGACTCTTGGTTTCAGCTCAGGTCATGAGCTCAGGGTCATGAGATCGAGACCCGTATCAGCTCCGTGCTCAGCACAGAGTCTGCTGGAGATTCTCTCTCTGCCTTGCCCTCTGCCCTTCTCCCCACTCACATGCTCGTGCTCTCTTTAAAAATAAATAAATCTTTTAAAAAAATAAATGAAATAAAATGCTTCAAAAAGTATTATGGCACATCCTAAGTATTCAGTGAGTATAGCACTATTATTAATAATATTGAGCTAATTATTCTCTTATTACTAAAGTTATTCCTTATGAAAAAGTTAGCTAGGGGTTAAGCGACATAAAGTTGACATCTGTCCATGTAAGACTTGAACATGGGCTTCACTGATACCGTGTTCCAGTTATCTGACTTAAAGGGCTCAAATTCTACATGGATCATAGCACCCAGTAGGTATGTTTCTGGAAATCCTTCTCTTCCTACTTTCCTTCCTCTCACTCCCTCTCTCTCTCCCCTCCCTTCTTTTCTCCATTCCTGTCTCCCTCTCTGCAACTCCCCTTCTCTCCCTCCCTTTTTCCCCTTAAGTGGAGTCCTTTTGGAAAGCCTTCATTTAAGAGGAAGGCCTCTTTCGGAAATACATAATTCACCTTCTTCCAGCTTCTCTAATGCACAGATTCTTTTTTGCAAATTCACCTTTTTTTGTATTCTCGGTTTTCTTAAAGCCTAACAGAGGCACCTAATTCTTATTCTAGAAGGTCCATCCCACTGTTTCTAGATTCTGAACACCAAGATATGCCTACTGCCTTCCCCTTTTCTGAGGCTAGCTTGGAGGCTGCCCAGGTCCACTTTGGAATAGACCTTGATGTTGGTCTCCAAAGGTTGCGGCTTCTAGCCTGGCCCATTAAAATGTGTTCTGCTTAGGACACCATGATTTAGCCCATGCATAGCATACATGATGTGCTTGACTGCTATTTTCCCTCTTTATCTGGTTGGGCCATCATGACGTCACCCCAGCCACAACACAGATCAGGCTCCACAAGAGACTAAGTGACACGAAACTGGATTTTAGGTCTCCCCAACCTGTGGCTCCTTTTACTATAAAATCAGCTTCCCCGCACCCTTGGGGGCTGTGCTGGGGAACAGGTAGATGTATTCTGCTATTGGTTTGAACTTCAAATGAATCCATTTTTCTCGTGTAGGAGGGCTGCAGTTCATCACGAATCTTGAGAACTGAAATGAGTGTAGTAGATTTTGTGGAGTGCTTCTGTAAAAGCAAGAGAGATGCCCCGATGCCCCAGCCATAGGTACTATATATGGACTTAAATAAATAAATTAAGAAACTCATTTCACATAGGCCACCAAGCAGTCATGAGATGTTAATGACTTTTAGTCACCGCCAGCCTGGACAAAATTCAAGCCAATGACCTATGGGTGAAAGGCTCTATATATCCCATTACCAATCCCCTGAGCCATCCCATCGTCCCTGACAAGGTATTTTATCATACCCAGTACAGGACTGTACAATAGTCCAAATTCCCATACCATCAGAAAATCTTCTCCCATAAAAGAGAGCATTTTAAAGAGAGGCAGCAGAACTAGTTCCTCAAATAAAGAAACAATTGTAGTTTAAAAAAAAAAAAAAACTTCTGGAAGAAGGTTCGCATGGGCATACCTACACACATTGACACAGCACTGAGACTTTTCTTTTTAAATTCCAGTATTTTTTCATCCTGCTCACTCCACTGCACATTTGATTCTGCCTCTGGATATCTAGTAAACTGGCATATCTCGGAGTTCCATTAAAAAAAAGTCATTAGTTTTAGTTTAACATTTGTATAAAACTGATTTCGCTAAAGCCATGGTGCTTTCTTTTCTAGCTTGTTTTTAAGTGTCATAAATAAATGACTTGAGTGTCCCGCAAGACAAATGTTCTTTAATCATCTAATGCACTCATTTATCCTAAGCCTTAACCTTAGTCCTAAATTAAGTCTGTTGCAAAAACATAACTTCATCTAAAAACACCCATCAATCCTACATGGTTTTGATAAGCACATTTAAAAAACATAAACAATCAGACAGTTGTCAATCTGGGTGAAGCCCCATCCCATTTAAGAGTTATTCACCAGGAGCTATATTTCATGCCCATACTACCGATAGAATTCTAAAAGAGAATGGCTGAAATTCAGGTCTTGCCTGAGACCTCATCCTGTGAAACTGCAGGGTGGGGCTGTGGTTTACAAGAGTGTAAAATGAAACAGAAACAAAAGATAATCCTTAGTCCCCATCAGATACATTCTGTTTTACTCTTTTCGGGAAGCTATTAATACTTTGACAATGTTGTTAAATGCATTAAAATTTCATGATCACATATTTAGTAAATTGCATGTCATGGCTTTGATTAATTTTCATTTGTTCATGGTCCTAAAAATCTTTCAAAGAAACTAGCTGCTCAGAGCTCCTACATGAGTAATGATTACCAAAAGGTTTGGTGCAAGGAGAAAGGAAAGGAGAGTTTGATGGAATAAACACTTGACGAAATTGGGTACTTAATACCTCATAACTAAGAATTCACACAGTTTGGTGAAATCTTCGTTTTGACAGATTCCTAGTTTAATTCTGAATTCATACATCTTTCATTTACCATCAGTGCCCTTCCACAGTAGGGCAAAGATAATCTTCCCATTTTTCCACTGGCTTCCTTTGGTCCTACAGAATTATTACCACCAAGTCCCTTAGGGTTACTGGATGCTCCCCCTACCCCCCCACACCAGGGCTTTAAATTTTTTTAAAAAATAGATAAGAGCATTCAGCAAATAGCTAGATTGAGAATAAACTCAAAAATTATCACCAAGGCCCTTCCTCTGCCATAATTTGTCAAATCTGCTGATAGGAAACAAATTCTATTCATAAAGATTTTATTTGGGGTGGGGGGAAACTCTTGTGATTTGGTAGCAATTCAATTATAGTTTTGTGAGATAGTGAGCCCAGAGAGGGAATCCAGACTGACAAGAAATATGACAGGACAGTTACAGAGTGTTTATGCAATTAAACTTTCACTGACAATACCTGCAGAATGATGAATGCGTGGGCGGAGGTGTGTGAGCACAGGCAATGCCCCCCAAGTATTGCCCATTTTTCATTATTATACAACTGTTCAGATCTTTCAAGAACAGCCTGAAGTGAGGTGGAAAAGAGAGTGCTGTTCTGCAGCATGTTAACCAAATGCCTTTTTTAAAAATTCTCTCCCTCCAACGGGTCTTGATGCGCCAGATGATAAAAGAACATCTATTTTAGAAAAATGTTTCGAAAAGATTAAGATTTACCCTGAGCTTGACATATATTAATTTTGGATACCAAAAGAGGTTTTTATTCTTTTTTCTATCTGCAACTTTGTATCACCTCCCAATAGCATAGTGCATAATTAAACTGTTGGGTTATTCATTTTATGCAAGCAGGTGCAAAGGGCACTATAAGAGTAGGATTTTACTGATGGTAGATTAAGAAAGAAAGGAGAAACTTAAAAGCCTTTTGTAGAGAACCACAAAAGCTTACAGAAGAGATTAATTTGGCTGGGCAAAGTCTGTATTATAATGCCTCGGTCTTCCAAGGATATGTGAAAACAGGAAAATTTCAGGATTTCAAGAGCCTCTGAAAGACGGTGTAGAGTTTTTCAGATTAACAACCCTGATTTGGGGTCTTCGTGGGAGACTGTCAGATGTCGGTGTGATTTTTATTTTTTTAAGCAAGCATTGAGATCACGCCGATATCTTGAAAAGAGCTTTAATCTGTGTAAACTTCACCTTGGCAAAATCAGCAGTGCCCCGAATAATAACTGAAAACCAATGGCAAAGTGAATTCCTTTCAGACCACAGAGATTGGATGATTCATCGTGGGGAGGTCAGAGAGAAAAATGTTCTAGCCTGTGGCACAAAGATGCAAAGGTTGATGTAAAAACCACGTGTCTTCCCTTAATATTTACACATCTATTTAAATTAATGAGACTTTACTTGGGCAAAGGAAATGAGATCTATCCTCAGACTATTCGTTCATTCCTTCATTTTAACCTCTGGTAAGCTCTTATTGATAAGACGGTTTTTGTTTTTCTTTAATGGTTGATGTTCCTTTGTTAACATTCCATATCTTCCTCCAGGGACATTAAAAACCTTGAACTTTTGGGTACAGATATTCAATTGTTATGCCCAACCCCCATTATCACTTTCCTACAGTTGAGTCCAGACCCAAAGGCAGAGAGCTGTAGTCACCTGCCTACCTAGATGACTGTTCTGGAATGAATTTGTGGTTCAACAGTGTGCCTCCACATGCCCCTGTGGAGATTATTGTAAGTCAGACTCACATCTAGAGCCTATGTTTACGTGATCCCATCAGTTCAGTAAATTCAGTGAAATAACTGGTCACTTCAGTATCAGCAAAAATCAGTTAACCTTATTTATATTAGAAGTGACTTGACTATCCTTTTCTGTCAAAATGATGAATCCAGAAATCCCCTATAAACCATGGTCTAAATACAAGAGTTTCCTAGAATTCTCTCCTTTGTCAAAAAGCTGTACTTGGTTATATCCCCCCCCAAAAAAAGACCTGAGTTTGTCAGATGTGATTTTTTTAATAAGCACTAAAATTGATAGTTAAAAAAATATTGTTTTCACATTACTTAGGTGTTAAAATTACACGGTGGTGTTCCTTTATTTTCAAAAACCAAACCTAATCCTGTTAATTCAAAGTGAATAACAAACAGGACTAAGACTTTTTCCCAAGTTGTTACATTTATTCAACCTGCTTGTGTTTTGTTCTTCATCATAATTATTTCCAAGTCAAATCTGCACTGATTTCCTTGTGGACCCACGTACCTCTGACTAACTTAAAGAATTGAGCTGGGATAATTCACACAATTCCTCAGGGGTCATGTTCACTGTTTTTTTTCAAGGACATTTTTATTACAAAGCTGATGAAATTTGCATATTAATTCATTTCTTTCAATTTTTTAAGATTAAATGTTGTCAACATGTATCAGTGCAAGGCTCTGACAGTGCTGATGAAATGGGCCAGTCAAGCTTGAACATTCAGAGTAATGCAGCCATCTGCAACCCCCAGCCCCTTGTGGAGTTCTGTGTTACCATTGCAACTTGATTAAAAAAAAAAGTTTTATTCAATGCAGGATATTAAAACATTATCTAAGAAATGATATGTGTTAGTTTCTCCATTTACTCAGAAAGTGAATTTGACAACAAAATGGGTCTAAGGAGATCCTTGCTGACTTGGAGTTAGCATTCTATCAGTCTTCATTAAACTACAGCCCAAAAAAGCCCCCCCAAAAGTTTTAACTTTGGCAAAAGGACCATGGGAGAGAACTTGAGTTTAAGGTTTTCTCTCCTGGTGAGGTCTGAGGGGCTCTTCCCATTCATTGTAAGTAAGAAGCGAAGACAGGGAAGCTGATAAAATGTCAGAGATCTCTCGCGAAGGATTTCCTCAGTGGTAGACTGGCCCTTCATTTCATACACAGCTAAGAACCATGAGCATTCCTTGGTTCTTCCTAAGACCCTGTCAAAATGGTACTGATGTTTACATGGAGATCTTCATTTCTGTCTATGAACATCAAGCTGTATTGATTTATCTCACTTCCTACAGTCAATAACATGCACTTCCATCAGATACGCTCTAAGAGCAAGGCCACGTAGGTGGGAAATCCCTTTAAGTGTTACATTGCCTTTCTGGGTGAACCCTGATGGCTTTTCCAGATCTTTTATTTCCCTGTGTCTGCTTTTTGGTAGAAGCCTCTTTCAATGTCCGTAATGCCTTGAATCGATTCCAGAGGCCTTGTAAAGAACAAAGCTGTTTGTCTGGCTGCCACCATATTTGAGGGCAAGAAAGCCTATCCCTGTGTTACGTCATCGCTTCCTCAGACCACACAACTAATCAACTAATCAAAGTACCTCCACAGCATGGAAAGTCCCTTCCTGACCCCCGAGGTTCTTTCAGGGAATACCATACAGAACCACAAACCCAACACGCCAACTCCTGTCTCTGTTTGAGATGGCCACTCCTGGGGACCTTCTTTAGTAGCTCATAGTGTTAAAAATAAACAAAAAATATTTTCTTTCAATATCATTCATAGTTAACCTGCTCATGTACTAAATGCATTAGAGACTCGGATTGCCAAGGTTCTTACCCTTTAGCAATATGCAATAATTGGTTCATTCCTGGGCAGAGCATTGTCCAATATATGTACACCACCATTAGCTAGACAAGTTTATTTCCCAAAGCAGGGGGAAAAAATACACCACATAGTAAGAAGGGAACAACAGAAAGAGAAAGTAGTCTCAGAAATGGTTTTATCTTGATTTTGAATTAAACTCCCAAGCTCATATTGGATTGAAAAATCAAAATCAGACTTCACATTGTCGAGTTGGAAAATGTCAGATATGAAATATTTAAACTGTGGAATACAGTCTTCGACTTTGGGTTATAAAACTTTAATTTTGTGAGTTAGTAGCACTCCAGTAGTTCAATATTTTTAATTCTACAAATCCATGTTTATTAACTTTCAAGGTTTAAACAGTATCACCAAGTCTATTGAAACTAAATTATTCTGACTTGTGAGAGCTATAGGGTAGCTATAATTTGTTTTCTATTTCTACGTAAGTGACAAAGACAAAAGAAAGAACAAATAAAAGGAATTGATTGCCACACAATTCCTTTTTATACTTTCAAAATGACCTAAAACTTTAGCTGATGATTAAAACCCAGATTCATGCCTGTAGTTTTAATTGTGGTATTTTCTTGTGTGAGTCAGGTCGCGCCTAATACGGGGTTACTCTTATGTTGTTATAAGGGAGGGGGGCTTCCATGCTAGTATTCACTGGGGAGTTAACTGAATTACTCTCAAAAAAGAAACATTGCTTTCTTATCTTCTCTGCATTTAGGAAATGTGAACTGGGTGTCCTTACAATAGTTTTAAAAATTCTGTGACTCTACCTCAGTTTTGTGACTGAAGGGAGAATATCGAAAGGAGTTGCTAATTGCAATGGTGACTTTTCAACTTCCTCCAATGAGTACTCTCTTCTTCTAACTCCCCAAGTGGGTCATCCCTGGTCCTAGTGGTTACCTAACCTGTCACTGTGACTCTGTCAACCTATTTAGCATTTGTTCAACACCTACTATGTGCTAAGTCAATGAAGTCCTTTCATGAGACAGATGAAGTATCACAGAAAAAAATTGTCCACCAGGAGAGAGCGACCCACATTCCCCTCCCCTCCAGGTCTGTCCCTACCCACTGGTTCACTTTACACATGTACTGGGACACTCGGATCCCCCTTCCTCACCCAGAAAATCATACGAATCCCCACTCACAGGGTTGTTGAGGGCATCATAGACATAATCAATTTGAAAATGCTTTACAAACCCTGAAGTGTTTTAAATAGCTCGATAGAGTAACCCATTTGGTAAAGAGCGTGGCGCGAGACTTTGGGGGTTATCTTCTGATTTTTCTATTTTTGTAGGTGAGCAATGGTCCCTAGGATTTTTACACTCTAACCCCGTAGCCATAGCAGCTGCTGTTGATTTCAACATCCAAGTTTGATTATCCAACACAGGTTTGATGGAATTCATTCCCCCACCTAACTTAATCTGTACGTGATTTAGTTTGCTGCCAGAGACGGAAAGTACATTTGCTGGAAGCCCAAACTCCTGGTTTCCAGCAAGAAAATTCAGTATGTTTTGTTTATTGCTTTTGTTTCATATATAATGTATAGGACTTCATGATGATTTGTTCAGGGAAGAGAAGTGGAGGAGTTACCATTGCATCTAGAATGTGCTGATCTGATCGGGCGCTATAAAAACTTTACCTACTCCTGCGTCACCTGAATCAACTTGGAAGACCCCGTTACCCTCCCGGGGCCATTTTCTCTGCACATGGATGAGCTTACAGTCCATGTCTCTCTTGTAATGATACGTTCTGTGATGGGTCTTTTCTGGGCTTTACAAAAACCTTGTCTTTCCTCCACTTTGGGCGGATGAAGCCAGCTACTGCTACTCTGAGGTCAAAGTCCTCTTAGAATGCTAGAGGAGTTTGTTCCAAATAAGGATTTGTATCACACCCCTGGATATCCCGATGTCTGGTTACATCACTGAAACTTTTCTGAGCCATCTCTGTCTGGTATATGGACCTGCTTGGGGAGTCTATCAGACAGCAGTTCTGTTCACCTTCTCTGAAGGCCGCATTTGCCCTCAGGCTGCTGTGACTCACGCAGCCAAGATTTACACAACACACCGTGGGAGGGGTGGGGTGAACTTTTGTTCTTGACTGGAGTCCTGGCCCATTAGGAAGAACGGGTTTTGAATTATGTATTCTCCAAATCAAAAAACCTTGTCTTCTTTTTTTGACATATAATTGAAATACAAGGGGGGGGTTGAGGGCGGTGTGTTTCTGGCATCATGACAAATCAAAGTTCAGTTTGTAATAAACAACGAATCCATTCTCTAAAAGTAGCCTGAGCAGATTGAACCTTAGTCAGTCTTCTCAAGTGGTGATAGGAAAGTACAGTAAACTGAGACCCAGAATGACTCTAGAGAAGTTAAGTCTTACAGCTGTAACTCAGCCACTGACTAAGTTTCTAGGAAAACCACATCAATCACATATCCATGTAGAGCAAAACCAGGAAAATTCTTTTCTTTTTCTTAAGAATATACTGATTTAATATATGGGTCTATTCATGGTGGTAACACTTTGAAGAGAGCTTGTTAAACTTGGTAAAGAACTGTGTTCTTCAGCCTAGCATAGGCAGGGTAGTTCAGTTTTTCCTCCTCAGTGTGTCTTTCTCTCAAATGGGTACAATTACAGTAAAAGACTATGAGAAACTTCCACTCTAGAAGAACTCTTTATAACCTAATACTTAAGGAGAATGTCTTCTTTCTACTCTACTTTGAGTGAATGGAGACTCATTTTACAACTCACACAGCCCTCTATTTGTAAGGCCCTGTAGCAGAGCTGCCCCCAAGGAGCTGGGGTTCTGGTGGGGTACCGAGAGGGTAACTGACAAGTTCCACAGGCCGTCACTCAGTTACAATGACACGATAGAAAGAACTACAGGTGCCAAGATACACAACAGGGGTGACCACCAGAATTTTCAGAAGATACATAAATATGAAGTGTTTTGATTCCCCTTTTTGATTATAAAAGGAAAGAATGTTTTTAAATATATATTATGAATATATATCAAATGTATGTGACTTTGCCATGAAATTGGGCAGTTTCTTATGCTCTTTGGGAGGAGGAAGCAATTTCTTGATGATTTCATTCATCAAAGCCTGCTTGCTTCAAGAGATAGATCTCATTAAAGGCTGCTGCCTCTCCAACACTCAGAAGATATTCACAGAATGCTACGGGAATATCTTATGTTGTAAAAGAATGTTATTCCCCAAAGGAGATAAATCATATTGTAGAACTTAAAAAAATATTTTCTCATTATTTGAAGTGTCCACATTCTATCTTGCTTTCAGGTCATTCTGAATTAGTGGTCCTCTACCCTAAATATTAGCTGTAAAACCTTAATTCCCTTCCTCAGATTTCATAAAGGCAACGTAGGTATTCTAGAACTATGTACTTAAAATAATTCTTTATAGAAAAAAACATAAGAATATCCATTGTAACTTTATTGCTCTCACGAAAATGCATAGAACTGATCTATAATTAGTGGGGACTTGACTCAATAAATGAAGTTCTACCCACAGACTAGGAAAAAAAAAAGTGTTGACCATATACGTATATATAGAACAGGTTCCAAGCTATGAAGCCAAAAAATGGCAAAGGGAAGAACACCCCATAGAGGCTGTTGTCATTTGTGCACTGAGAAAAGAGCTACAGACACATGTATTGACAAATGCATAAAAGATCCCAGCAGGGATGTATAAGAAATTGGGGACATGAAAGAACCTCCAGGAGTGGTTCTAAGAAATTTGGAAGCTGAATTGGAAGCCAAGTTTGTTTTCACCGTATAACCTATTTTTCCTTTTTCTACCACATGCCCGCTTTCACTTCTGTTTTCATGTTTTTAATTGTCAGAAAATAAACATTTAAAAGCTGAAAGAATTGGGAACTTGTTTTAAGATAAAATGAAGGAAAATCAAGTAAAAGGACCAGAGCTTTCTTAAATTATACTTGGATATCACAGTGGTTCCTTGTGTAAGGAAAACAGCCCTGCTAAATTGTAAATTCGCATTTATAATATTTCCTTTATTCCTAAACCGAAGTGCACTCTCTAAATTAGTTCTAGGCACTCCGAGAAAGTTATTTGCCCTGAATCACCAAGCAGTTAACTCCTCTAGGCTTGAAGACAGAAAGGGCACCAAGAAGCAGCTGCTTCCATGGAGGAGGAGAAAGCGAATCGGGACGCCACCCCGTGACCCCAGGCGACAAACAGTGCTCCGCGTGAAACGGGCACTAACGGAACATTGCACGCCTAAACCCTTTGCCTGAGCTAGAGTAATTAGCACTGTAATTCAGATTTGGGATTCTTCTCTGAGGTTTCACAGCTTATCAAGTCAGCAGAACAGGGTTATTAAATCAGAGCCTGGTACCAAGTGCAAGAGATTTTTCTAAATGTAGAAGACCGAGCAAACGCAAGCACCAGCAGAGCGGTCCTGTGGGCGAGGCAGTGAACCCGCCACCGCACAGCTAATGACCTGTTTTAGGGGCACAGCTCATATATTCCAAATAACAGGGGGGAAAGAATTCCAAATAGCTTAACATCATTAAACCCAAAATGCTATTGGATCCTTCCTCGGTGGCATCATAAAATACCTTATCCAAGTGGAGACGGGCTACGCTTGCTGTAAATCATGGAAAGTTTATGCCACCCCAGATGCAAACTTCACACTAACTTGTTCACTCTGGGGAAGGTTCATGGGTTTGCTTTGTTTGGGGGTTTGGCTTGTTTTTTTTTTTTAAAGCAATAATGGTCTTTGTAGGATGGCTGCCGTGTCAGCATTTATCTTGAAACTCGTGGATATGAGTTCTGACTGGAGTCACCTTTCTGACAAGTGTTATTGCGACTGTGTTTTATATCCCTGTTCAGAATGGTTTCTAATGATAATGCTCTGTCTACCTCGCTGCTTCACACTAAATTATAGATGCCACGATGACAGGGCAGACCGCATCTGAGCGCGGAGGCTGACTCCCTCTGTGTGATGTCAGTGCCTCCACCCTTCTGTGCCTGGAATTAAAAATGGGAAGCGGAGATATGCAAAACATTTGTGCTTAAAAATAATGTTCTGTCAGTTATTAAACAAGTGATATTTCATTTAATCAGCTCAAGGGATTATTTTAAATGAAAAGGCAGAGAGGATGATTTTATTAACACATTCCTGCCCTAGAGTCCTACTGTAATAATTCTTTACCTGCCTAAATTAAAAAGTTATAATTCAGTCTGTCTACGGGAAGAAGTTCTGGGTGATTGGATTTTATTAGTTCTTTGATTTTTAGTTGCTCACAAATGGAGGTAGAGGCTGAAAAGCTTATCCTATAGCTGTGAGAATGTTTTAGCCACTTAATAAATCACCCCTTCTCTAGATGGTGATTGTGTCCAGGACTTATAAAGTAAGTGTGCTTCTGAATCCAGTATTTTATCCAAATGGGGGCCGTCTGACCAATCCACTTAGATATTTGAAACTCCCTGCAATTCATCCCACCATATATTGAAACCAATGTGGGAGACCCAGGTACTATCCAAAACGTATTTCTAAATGTTATTTAATTGTCGATTACATGTAAGACAGTATGCTAGGATCTGGAGGAAGAAGAGACAAAGAGATTAATAAAATCGCACTTCTGGCCTTATGGGAGCTTAGAGGCTAGTAGGGGAGGCACCCATCGAAACAAAGAATACAAGGGAGTCCATGAAAACAAAGGGCAGAGGAAAAGAGCATAGAAGCGGCTGACTCTAAGGTTCGAGTACCTACCCTGACCCAGTGCCTAGAAGCATCACCATTGTGACACCGCTAAAGAATATGGTATTTTGCATTTTTACCAAGTATTTTTAAATATGTGATCGTGTCTGCTCATTTGACTTTCAGAACAATCCTGTTAGGAGTGTATTATCTCCATCTTACAATTGGGAAACTGCCAATGGAGAAATAATTTTTTTGCCTGATCATTGGCCTCATAATTTAAACCTGAACTTCAAAGTCTGTCCTTATGAGAGCAAAGTCTGCTAACCTGGGAATCTGGTCAACCCAACAGCAAGAGGAGTACTGTACAGAAAATTGGGTGTATGGACAAAAGCGCATTGTTCTTGGGAAAGGGTTTGCTCAAATTTTCAAAGCAGATCATGATTCCCAAACACAGCAAGAATTACTGTTGCAATAAATTCTTTCATCAATTTTTATGTCCAGCTTTCTACTTAGGTCACTAAATTGTTTCCGTGTTTCCTAGAGCACAGGGAATATGTCATGAGCGTTACAGTTTGGAGGGTGTACAGACACAGCTCCACTTCCAGCTGCCTTTGGTCTCATTGATTCCTACAGAGAGGGGGTTGAAGCAGCTCTTTAGTGATCTGCTCATTCATTCATTCATTCACTTAAGCGTTTGAGTACCTACAATCCTCCTGCTGAGTCACTCTCTGCCCATGGGATACAACGTGTGATCAAATAAGTTAATGACCTGTTTGTTCAACCCAAACTCTTATGTGCAAAGATCTCTACCAGATGTTTTGAAGGATATGAAGATGAAAAAGAAATGGGATGTGGCCTCAAGGATTTTAACATCGACTAAGAGAAGGAAACTGGAAACAACTGTGTAGAAGAGAGGCAAGATGAAATTAAGGTGTGGTAGGAAGAACGTAGATTATCAAACCATAGGCCTTCTAGAGAGGGATGCAGAAATCAGCACTGGGGAACATTCTGGAAGAGTGCTTCAAAGGAGTATTTTCAGTTCTGTCCTCTATTCCACATTAATTGTCATGTTCTTTCAGATTCTCTTCAAAAATGCACATGGTATTGGTCATCTGGTTACTGCTTCCACCCAACTCGGGTAGTTATCCCTATCCCTTGGGCAGAATTATCTTGGCTATATAAAGAAGGAGGGAATTCAGCCAAAACTGCATTTGGTGGGAGAGTGGCTTTCTGTTGCATTTGGAACATACTCCTGTCATTTTCACTCATTTTCAGCCCTTTTGATGGATCTCTCCAGTTGGAAAGAACTCAAAAACAATTTCAGTGCAGATGCAAATAATCCTAACAAATTATTCTATAAATACACCACAAATAGCAATACTTTGTGGGGTTAATAGCTCTTACTTATCAAATAAGAAAACTGAAAAACAGAAGCTGTGTCCATGTGAGGAAAATGGCTGAACTCGGATGCCAGGAATCTGTTTGGTTCTTCGGTCAATGTGACTGTGCTACATACAACCTGGAAGAATCCTAACCATGGGCTGGCTCGTGATCCATAAGGATTTGTTGTTGTTGTTGTTTTTTAAGATTCCGTTTATTTATTTGACACAGAGAGAGAGAACACACACAAGCAGGGGGAGCAGCAGAAGGAGAGGGAGAAGCAGGCTCTCTGCCGAGCAGAGAGCCCAACGCAGGGCTTGATCCCAAATCATGACCTGAGCTGAAGGCAGACGCCTAACCAACTGAGCCACACAAAACTGAGTGCAGAAGCCATGGATGGGAACTGACATGCTTTGTCCTGTTACTGAAAATAGGCCCTAGGTTGGCAATTCTCTATATAAAGTTTCAACCCCAAAATTTCAACTTAAGTTAGACGTCACATTATATGGACCCATTTATTTCAAACTTACTCCTGACTGAATCAGAACTTTCAGTTTACTACAGGAGGTAATGAAATATAAATGCTTTCCTGAGTCGACTTATTTTCTTTGGAAACTGCAGTTAGATAAAAGGAGGAGGGCTCAGGGTTGGGGTAGAAGAATTTTTATACTATTTAATGTTGAATTTACAAACATTGCGGCCAAAAGATATTTTAGTGAATAGTATTGGGTCATTAAAAAAAAAATTCTCTGGGACGCCTGGGTGGCTCAGTTGGTTGAGCGGCTGCCTTTGGCTCAGGTCATGATCCCAGCATCCTGGGATCGAGTCCCACATCAGGCTCCTTGCTCGGCAGGGAGCCTGCTTCTCCCTCTGCCTCTGCCTGCCACTCTGTCTGCCTGTGCTCGCTCGCTCTCTCTCCCTCTCTCTCTGACAAATAAATAAATTTAAAAAAAAATTCTCCTAGCCTTTGTTCTTCCAGGATCAGGGAACTTTCTAGGTTGAAAAACTATGACAGTTAAAAATCCGTGACTATCATGTATGGGGGGCAGCAGTACGTGGTAATAAAATTCATAACAACAATAATAGCAAATGACCAATGAGAACTTCCTATGTTCCAGGCAAGGTACATATATTATTCCATTTGTATGTCACCAAACTCACAGAGGTAGGAACTCCCATGAACCCCATTTTACAAGAGAGTTCCAAAAATGTCAGGAAAGTTAAATAACTTATCCCAAGATTTCACACCAGTAAGTAGCAAGGTCAAGATTTGAACCCAGTGCCCTGACCCCACAGCTCATGTTCTCCTCTACCTCTCTATATCAATGGCAAGACTTGGAAAAAGTCAGACACACCTGACTTTGAATGCTGTCTCAGAGCTGGGTGACCTTGGACAAGTTATTTTACTTTCTAAGCCTCAGTATCTTTATCTGTAACATTGCTATAACAATGCCACTTCAAAGGATCAATGAGGATGAAAGAAAACCGTGTAGAAAAGCACAAAGTAAAACTCGTATTATGGCCCATTACCTTGCACATAAATGTTCTACAAAATCTAGGGGATTTCTGGAAAAAATAAAGAATGGAGATTTGTGATAACAGATTTATGAAAGGGATAAATTAGATGGCTAACACAAGTTTCGCAAGTGCGTATATAAAAACTGTAATGTGTATACATACGATTTTTATCTCTGCAGATTATGTCACTTAACTTTTGAGTTGTTCTCATTCTGATTATGAATAGTATTTTAGTTAAAAATTAATGGTTAAGAGTGAACTTAAAAAGTTAACGTGACATTAACAAAGCAGATCACTCTCAGAACCTGGAAACTGCGGGTGCGGCCGTGGTGGTGGTTCAGACATTATTTTACTTTTCCACTACAATGGATTCTATTAAAAAAATTTTTTTTAAAACCCTCAACTATAAAAATAAAAAGGAGTTCATGCATAAAGCATGATGCCCTGAAGCATATTAGATCTGTTTATCTCTGTTTAAAATGAATGCTACTTGGTATAGTTTACATAACATGGCAGGGATCAGCTTGATAAAGTGTTTATATCACCTGGGGAACACACCGGCTCATTTCCTCAACACCTTTCCACATGAGTAGCTTGCCGGCAAGTGTATTAGCAAACAAAGTTTTAATAGGTCAAGAGCAGAGTAACTGCTCACATTAACCAGAGGGAGAGAGGGGCTTGACGTGCACCAAGGCTAATAACTGACACTTTGAGCATGCATTTTTGAATGCTGCTTAATGGGGAGTTTAGAAGGAAAGGCTTTTATAAAAGCCTGCGATTACTTACAAGCTTTGGGTAGAAGAAAGAGGGGAGATGCAGCGGCATCGCTGTGCACGCACCCTGGAAAACGCAGGTGCACTTTACAGCACGTAGCTCATACACCATTTCTCCATCACTTGTCTGCATTAGCAACTCACAATTAACTCCATTATTCAGCTTAAGGGTTGACTGCTGCACTTCCATTTTCTTTAAAGCTGTCCGAACGAAGAGAGGCCCTCGTTTTTATTTGTGTGTTGTCTAAGTGAAGCTGCCACTTAGAGACTGTTTTTGTCACATCACATCAGTTTTGCTGAAAGCTGCAACAAGGCAGATAAACATATGATCTAGCTTGGAACCTTTTTTTTCCCCCCTACTAGGAGGGGAATGGAAGGTGGAATGTCTTTCTTTCTTGGCAACTCTGTCTTCCCTGGCCAGTGTGATGATTTATGAAGTAAATAGCATCTACAGAGTTCATAGGTCCCTCTTTTCCCCCAGAACCACACACAGTAGTAAGTTTCAAGGAAGTTTGGGCGTATGAATAGCTATGTTGCTAACCCTTGCTTTGGCAGCCGATAAATGGCAGAACACGCTCAATATTGTATTTATGCTTTCTGCATTACCAAAGAAGGAAAAATCTGCTCCATATTTAAACAGAAGAATGGACAGACTTTCTTTTGTTGCAAAGTCTGTGTCTTTTGTGGGTATGCTATGGTCGAAGCCTCTTTAATAATACAGGATGGAGAGTAAGAGTTGGGAGTTCATGGGGCATGTTCCTTAGATACTCGGCACTGTAGCAAATGGGAAACTTTGTCAATATGTATCCAGGCTCCAGAGGGATACAGATCAGTAACTGAATCATAGGTAAATAGATAGATTAGATATGGCAGTGGCGGGAAACATGCTGAAAAACAAATCCACGAGAACAATTTTACAGGGCCTGCCTTCTATTTTCATAAGGAAACTCAACCAAATAATCTGACAAGGGTGGAAATCAAATCATCTGTCAAGTTCCCCTACTTTTCATTTATCACACAGTTTAATACCATAATGAAAAATAGCAAACGAAAAATGAAGTGAATGACCAATGAAAAAATGCATTCTCTGAGGACACAGGAATGTGCTGTTAGCCCACATCCTCCACCTCCCCGTGCATATGTAACTGCTAGGGGAGGCCCTCTGGTCCCACAGCCCTCTTCATTCGAGTATGACAAATCCTGGGATGTCATTAGCACTGTGGTGGGGAGAGTCCTCAAGACATGAGCACTTTCCTCTGTCCCTCAGTCCTCTCAGGAAGCTATATTTTTGTAATCCCTTCTTTACCTCAGAGTCTGGGCTAGTACGGGGTTGCTCTCTGTGGACAGAGGCCCAGCGATTCCTTGCTCAGCCAAGAAGTATAGTAGTAGGAAGAGAGGCTGGAACGACCGTTTATGGACTGTTCAGCGAGCGCAAAGATTGGTCTTCCCCATCACCCACGTGAGGCAGTGCGAACCCCATTTTCACAACGGAGGAAACTAAAAATCAGAACAATTCATTTGTCCAACCCCTGAAAGTAGTAGAGGGAGATCTTAAATCCAGGCCTAGCCGATGACAAACCCTTTGTCCTTCCCACTGATCTTGCTGCTTCCCGCAATCCAAGAAGATAAAAATCCATCCTGTAAGATGGATGCTAGGGCACCGGAGTAGAAGTAAGGAGAATAAAAAAGAACTTGGTAGATGGTTTTATACATATAACATATAACAATAACAACTAACATTTAGTGAGCACTTACTGTGTGCCAAGCATTTATCAAAGTACCGTATCAATAGTCTGATCATCACAGTAATCCTAGGAGTGGGTACCAGTCTTACCATCATTTCCAGATGATGAACCCAAGGCTCAGAGAAGTCAAGGCATTCACCCAAGTGGTAAAGCGAGGAATCCACCCCAAGCAGCTGGTTCCAGAATCTTCCTCTGAACTACCAACTCTTAACACCTCTTAAGCTGAAAGACCAGGAAGGAAGTGAGAACTTGCCTAGAGCAAAAAGGATCTGCTGCATCTTGTTGGTTTACCATAAGGAAAGGCCGTCATTAAGAAAATGGCTATAGGAACAGCAATAAAATAGATCCATTATATCACCCATTAAAAATATACATATATCATTCATCCTCAGTCCTCCCCATTGGAAGTGTATAAGCTTGGGGAAGAGTTAACATTTATTTTGCCCACTCGGTACCGTCTAGCAGGTTGTAGGCACTCAAATCAGCCTCTTGCTCCTAAGCCGAGATGATTAATAAGGCAGAATATATTTCTTTCTAAGGAGCCAAAGAATTGATTCTGATTGAGACAGTGTGTGCTGTTGAGCCACAAAACAAAACTGACCTCCGCATAATTAGGTTGGACATGGTGGAGTGAGGACTTGAACACAAATAGTTCTATTTTGACGAGCAGGATTCAAGAGCAGCTGCTTTCATTTTTTTTTTCTTTTTCCAAAAGGAGGATGATGACGATTTAATATTTGTTGAGTGCCAACAGTGTACTCAGAGCTGCGTAAGACCTAGCAACTGAATGTTGGAAACTGCCTGAAGGGAAACGTTAACAAATTAAAATCCATAGAATCAGCGTGAAGGCAACTGAGGAATACCTGATTAGAGGAAGGCCCTGTGCCTGTCCCAGAACAACAACAAAAAAGGCAGTGATAAGGCAAGAAAGAAAAACCTGTATGGTTCAAATCGCAGAGATGCAGTCGGGTGGAAAAGTACGCTTTAAAAGAGAGAACTCCCACCCAAGTGAAGCTAATAGAAAGGAACATAAACTTCAGCAGGCAAGATGGAGGGCAGGGGTAGGAAGAATAAATTCAAAGAACAAAGACATCAAGGCAAATGATCAGCCTTTCTACAGGGCCATCAAGAGAAGGAGCCCTGGAGGAAAAGCAGCCGTGGGTCAGGGCACCGGGAGCAGCTGCAGGGTGAACAGAGCACCACTCGGTTCTTGCTCTGCCTTTGTGTGCGTGGTGTGGAGCAAGAGTAAATCTCTGGACAGGTCTGTGTGGGGAGACTAGATGCACTTTTGGTGGCGAGGGGGAAGCTGTGTCCTGGAGATGATAAGGGCGTCAAAGAGAGCTCCAGTCAAAGAAAGTATGTTCCATTGCCCAAGAGACAGATGGCCCTCCTTGGCAAGTCCTAGAGCAGCCAAAAAAAACAAAAAAACAAAAAACAGCTGACCATGACCTTCACCATATCCCCGGGTGATCACAGCAATGGCGGCACACAGGCCTCCCAGCCTGGGGATAGAGAGGGCTCATCTCTCAAGGATCGAGGGGGCATTCTGGAAAGAACCAGTACAACAGCAGAAGCAGAGCAAATTGGGGAAGACTGAGAAGCTATGGAGTCCTTGCAAGGAGACCCCAAAACCACGGATAACACAGAGAAGTGGTGGATGTGGAGCATTCCGACTTTCTAAGGACTTTAAGAAAGAATGAAAACAATGATAATTCTTGCAAGAGTATTAAAGGAAACTGGTAACCATGGGCAAGTGTTAAAATGCCATTACATCTTCAAACTTGTTAAGAGATGGAAAGCGAGGAGAAGGAATAAAAGGCCATTGCTTTCCATAGAAAGAGGTTAATTGTGGGAAGCCCAAGGGGAGAATGCTGATACCAGCTTTTTTCAGGCCTAATAACAACCTGGAAGAGGAAGATGAAAAGCAAGATGGCAAAACTTGACGAAAAAGAATTATTGAAGGGTATCTGAGTCATGGGAGAGTCTGAGAGCGTCTAGAAAACACAGACATGTGGGGCAGGGGAGGCGGACAGGGAAATTAAAAACAGCCCAGCAAGCAAAAATTCAGCTAAAGCAGGTCGAGGGCCACCCACCTCGGAAAGGAGAAGGAAAAGCTTGGGGTCCCCTGTACATTTCTCTCCAGTGCTTGGCATACTGGGCATAGCTGCCCGAGCGTGGCCTTTTGTAGGAGTCACTGAAACTAGGGCTTGGTCATTTTTGTCATCTGCGGCTATCGGACCTCAGCTCCTCGGCGTTTCATTTTCCTTTAGCTGTGAAATAAGGACAATAAAACTGGCCTTATTTCTAGGAATACTGGGGAATCAGATCTGTTACTGATGGAAAATTCCAAGTGAAACAGTTGTCCCCCACCCCCTCCATATATTTATTGATTGAATTAATGGACAATTCTCCAAAAACACCCAAGTGGCTTTTGTATTCCATTTTTCTTCCCGGCTTTGGCACATGACGAAAAGCTCTTTTCTGTTCACAAAAATAGCTGCTTTATTTCTACAGATAGCACCAAAGCCTACCCTGTGTGTCTACGTCAGTCATTGTCCCCTGGAGAAAGGTGGTTGTTCATGAATAGGAAGTTAATCAGCTTCTTATAAGATAAATTCAAGCTATTTCAAATTTAAAGGAACTACTGTCCCACCCCAAAGCCTGATGAATAGTATCTCAGGGTGCCAGGAAGTGAATTTGTACTCTGCGACTTCCTGTCCCCGTCCCGCCATCCTCAGCCATCTGGAGAACAGGGCCCACCCTCTGAAAAAAATAACTCGGGAGGGCAAGAGTTTAGTTGGATTTTTGTGGCTGAGTTGGATGGTGTCTCAGAGTTGACAGCAGAACGTATGAGGGGCTGGTATTGTGAGGCCAGCGGCTAGCGGAGTCCTTGACAGTTTAAGTAGTGTTTCCATGGCCGTTATTCTCATAGGAACCGTGTCGCAGGAGTCCACACACCATCATTTTATAGATGAGAAAACCAGAGCCCAGAAAGTTTCACTGCTAGTTAAGGAGCAAAAGAGCTAGAACTCCAGCTTAGCTGCTGAATTACCCAAACCCTTTTTTTTTTTTTTTTTTTTTTTTTGCAATTCACCAAATTAAAAAAAGGAAGATAAAAGGCCTGCCCTCCCTCAGAACTTAAGTAACCCTCCTGAGGACCTATGGAATAGTTGATATTTATCAGACCCCTTTTCTATTTCCCCACCGCCCCCCCCCCACAGGTGAGCACACCTACCACACCCCAGCCCATCCAAGAGAGCATAAAGGCAAATGAAAGGGGCCACTTTGACACTCCCACTTGTTAGCAAGAGCAAACCACTGGAGAGATGTGTTTACACATTCAACATTACCTTTAGGAGGTCTGTGGAGACTTTGATTTCTATTTGCACTCATCTTATGTTAGTGATTTTCATATTACATTAGCAAATTTAATCTCTGCTAATGTGATAGGGAGTTACTAACACAATGAGACTTGATTTAACAACTTGCAGGCTTCGGTGGCAAAAGCAAAATTTGCTAGCGGAACACCAATTCCAATCTCTAATTAGAGAATAAATCAAGATACAGGGACATCAGACATTCGTGCATTTCAATCTAGAGTAGAGCCAGAGTAGAAGGTAGTGGGAAGTTTGGGACCCAAGAAGTTTGCGAAGGGGGAAGAAACAGCTTGAGAAACCACTGGTGGGCGTGACGTCTTGCTCATGTTACTCTGAGTTAATAGAGTATAATTTGTCAATTATACAGCTTCTTATTTACTAGAGTAACTAGAGCCTCAGGAGGGCACAGGGGTGGAAATCACCAAAATAAAGACCAAATTTCATTCATCAAGCCAAAGGAGAATTCTTTTCCAACAAGCCATTCCACTCCTGTGCTTCACAACTGGAAAGCAAATGGCTTAGCCAACCCGGGGGCTCCTTGCTCCTGATCCCTCTGTTGGAAGTACCAGTAATGGGGAAAACGTACAAACAAGGAACCCCCAGAGAAAGAAGGAAGGATCCCCAACTGTGGGGAATGGCTTTAGGACAGGGCACTATTGGCTATCTTCAGGAAATTCTGAGGGCCTCCCTCTACTACTAATTCTTATTTATTCTGGGCTTCCATAATACAAGTGATGGAAGACGAATTGGAAATGCTTCTGAGTCCCAGTAATAAGCCAGAAAACATTGAACATACTTTCTAAACAAAATCTCCTTTTCTACCTGTACATTCTAAATATGTACTTTAGATCCCTGGGTGGCCAGATTCTCTAACATCTAGGAGCGTAGTCAAAGTACCAGGGTTCTCAGTTCATAACCCAACCTTCTCCCGCAGAACTTCTGAAATCTTGGCATAGGGGGCAGCTGGCAGACTCAGCCTGGAGAGCGTGTGGCCCTGGATCTCGGGGTCATGCGTTCGAGCCCCACATTGGGTGTAAAGATTACGTAACTAAATAAAATTTTGGAAATATCTGTCTAAAAGTTCTCCTGGAAGCAAGCGCATGTTTCAGATGTATGCACTTTCACGAATGAAACCCCTCTCTATTATTTTTCTTTTACCAAGTGAGGATTTATTGCTACAATATATATGTGCAGACCCCGGATAATAAAACTTCCCTGATTATCTTAGAATGGCACATTAAAAATTTACTAAGATAAAATTAATGTGACTTTAATAATATTGTTTTAATATACCAACTGTCAGGTAGCAGCGCCCAAACTCTTTGGAATTCAGCGTACAACTTGCCTTCTTTGCAGCACCCTCACAGCAGTAGCCGGACTAGCAGATGAACGTTGTCTGTTAAAATTTCTGATGTGTGCATCCCAGGGGAAAGAGCTGAAGTTGGGGCCTTTTAAAATGTGACCGGACAATGCTTTGGAGACTGTAACGCAGGGAACTTCCCTGCATGACGGGGGACTGGGCCAAACCAACATAGAAGGAACGTCGCTGCCTGCATGCTCTTCTGTGAGATTCAGCCAGAGACGGTAACTTCAAAGAATCTTTTGATGGAAGAAAAAAAAAATGTTTTCATTCGCCCGTTTTATGATAGTGCAGCAGGACACTTAGAGTTGATTTACTATAATGACAGGACCTGTCTACTATCCCAAAGGAAAAGAAATTCTACCTTTCTCCTGCCACCTGCCTGCCAGATTTATTATTCCCGGTGAGACGTGCAAACAGGGAAGAGATGGGTTAAAGGGAAAGAAGGTTGGGACACAGCAAATCGAGATCCTCAGACTCCCACCACCGTCCCTTGCACGAGGCTGCCTGTGGCCCAGGGTGGGAACGTTCCCATGGTCAGGTGCCTGCTCGTTTCAAACCCCCATAAAGAGAGTGGACCTCCCAGCTCTGCAGAGCGACTGAGGGGATCTGAGGGGCCAGGGAGAAGTAACAGCCTGGCTTGCGCCCCGCTGGGCAAAGACTCAGCCGGAGGAAGTGCCAGGACACTGTGCTGACCCACTTCGGGCCCTTCCTCTCTGTTTGTTCCCAGGCAAAAGAGATACAAAAGCATCACTATGGCATGGTGAAAAGTTGGAGAAGCATTCTGGAAATTGACATGCAAATAAGCACTCCAAGTACTTCACATTGTTCAGAAAATTCCCATCCCTGGGACCTATAAAAACACCAATCAGAAGAGGGGCCATGATGGGAAGAGGCCGGTTGGTTTTGCAACCAGTCTCCCCCTGTAAGGGACTGTTTCTTTTTCATGTCCCAGTGTGACCTGGCACAGGTAAAACTAAACAAAAACTAAAACTAAACTAAACTCCCGGCAGATGACCTAGGAGATAACTGCTGCAGATGTGACAGAGACGCATTCTGTAACAACACTCGTGCTTTCGAGGGCCATCTTCTAGGAATGGTCCTAGCTGCCCACCAGAGCCCTGAGATGCAAACAGCCTTCCTAACCTGGGTTCATGAGCGAAGCCTAGTGTTTCACATGGGACAAAGGCAACTGTTTCCACAAAGCCTAGCTCCTGTGCTGAGCAGATGCACAACTTCCTACGTCAGGACTTTCCAGTTCCAGGCAGGGATTTTAAGACAAAATCCCTGTCTTCATCATTAATCACTGCCTTTTAAAAATTTTTTTTTAATTTTATTTATTTATTTGAGAGAGAGAATGAGAGAGAGAGAGCACGAAAGGGGAGGGTCAGAGGGAGAAGCAGACCCACCCACCCCACCCCCCACTGAGCAGAGAGCCTGATGCGGGACTCGATCCCAGGACTCCGGGATCATGAACTAAGCCGAACGAAGGCAGTCGCCCGAACAACTGAAACCACCCAGGCGCCCCAAATCACTGCCTTTTAAATCACCACTGCCTCTAATAACCCAGATGTCAAGCTCCCACCTGCAGATCCCAGGACGTACCCTATACAGTGCTAACTAGAGTGAGTGGCCTGCCCCGGGCTTCTCAAGGTCCCTTTGGTCAAATTTATGATAAACACCGCACCCTGAGAAAACTGGCCAATGCTTATAATGGGTAGCATAGGCCATGTGTAAAAGGAGGCATAAAGGTTGGAGGTGAAGGGACAGAGGCGAATGCTCTGGAACCTGGGCTCTTTATTCAGACATGAGTCAATTCCTTCTGACTCTAATATTAAAACAAAGCAAAAAGCCTCCTTCTTTTTATACTGTGTGTCCTGCTCATCTCACCAACAGGAGGCAGACAGTCTGTGTTGTGCAAGACCACTTATTACCATCATTGTCTTCTCCCCTCTGCCCATCATCCCTGAGCCAACACTTCCCGAAAATTATTACCCCTCCCTCTCCCTCCCTGGAGACAGTCCTTGTCAAGAAAATCAAGCCACACACTCAAAGCTCTGAATTCTGTTCCTGGATTTATCATCTGTTTGCCAAGGAAGATTTTTTTCAGTAGCAACTCAATGACTTAAAATAAGGAAGTTGTAGTCCCATTTAATAACAAGTCCAAAGGAAGGACAACACTAAAGTGGGTTAATTCAGTGGCCCAACAAAGTGATCACAACCCAGGTTCTTTCCTTCTTTCTGCTCTTGTCTCCACACCACCCAGGTCTCTTCCTCAGTCCTGCTTCTCGCTTAAATTTGTAGCGACAGCCACACTCTCTCAGCAATGTCCCAATGCAGAGGAGCACTTTTTGTTTTGTTTGCTTGTTTGTTTTGGTGGAGGTGGAGGGGTGGTTCTCTTTGGAAGGTGACACAGAACTTCTCCCCAAAGCCAAATCCAGCAGATACCAGCAAACCTCTCAGGTCAGTGGTCCCCGGAGACATCCTCAACACCTCTCCTTCTCTAACATCCCACATGCAATCTCTCAGCACGTCCTGTCAGCTGACCCTTCCAAAAGGGTCCTGAAGCTGACCACATCTCACCTGTTCTATGACAGTAACCCTCGTAATGGTGCTCCCACCTTTGTCCTTTCTTCATATTCTCAGATCAAGAGGGTGATCACACCCCAATTCTGCTGAAATTTCCCTTGTGACTTTAACATCATATTGCCATCATATTCAGACATATTCAAGTCTATATCCTTGACACCTCATACCACTGTTTCATCATCTCTCTGCCTTCCTCCTCTCCACTCTCTTTCCCAAACACTGCTATGGCCACACTGGCCTCTGCTACTCTTTAAACACCCAGTGCAAATTCCCACCACCGGACCTTTGCACAGACTGTTTCTTCTTCCTGGAACACTATTCCACCAGAGAGCCAAACTGCCTTACTTCCTTCAAATCTCTAATCAGATGCCACTTTCCCAGTGAGATTTTTCCTATCCCCTTTATTTTATACTGGAACACCTTCTCCCTGCATCCCCTATATTCATCCCGTCTTACTTCTTTCCAAAAAATTTCCTACCATCTAGCATACCATCATTCACTTGTTTATCTTGCTTATTTGTTTGTTTGTTTTTAACTTCCTACTGGAAGCTCTATTGGGAACAGTTTTCTTTTTCCCACGTTGGTAACTTAAGAACCTAGACCACTGGCTGGCACCAGTAGAAGCTCATTAACTACTTGTTGAATGAACACATTCTGAAACCAGTTGTGGGCTTTAACCAATCAGGATTCATGCCTGTGGCTGAGACTGCTTCCCCTAAAGAATGCAGGAGACAGAGGGAGATGGGTACTTAAGATATTTTTAAGGGGGGAAAAAAAAGACAGGAAGAGTTTTGGTTAAGCAATCAACAGTCCTGACGTATTCCTTGATTTATTTCCCTTTTTAAAAGCAAGAGAGGTAATTATCACTTATCCCAAGTCAAGAAAAAATGCCTTACTTCATTGATTCTATTTTTTCCCACATTTTAACATCTCTAACTTTGGGGTACATCTTACAATCAATGCTGTCTTATGCTCCTGCAACTGGCAGTAATTTTTTTTCTTAAAGCTTCATAAAAGGATGCAAGATCTTAAAATGGTTGGTGTCTTAGAATCAGTGAAATCCCATAGTATCCCTTGAAACATGGCATGTTTCTGAAGTACGAAGCAATACCAAAGAAGAAAGAATATTATCATCATTGTCCATAGACACAGAGCTGGCTGCTATTAAAAAAAAAAAAAAAGTTTTGAAATCTCTCAAGATCTTCAGCAAAACTGGACATTCTCTTTTTCTCTTGCCTTCCTATTGGGAAGCTTTGATTTAAGATAATGTCTGAGCAAAGAAGCTTCGTTCAGTGCTGTCATTTGACCCAGATTGTATGTTTTTATAGCCTGAGCCAATTAGTTAAAGTGACTTTGACTATAATAGGGACCTGTGACATTCCTCAATATTATTGCATTAGTCACCCTGGAAGAGTTTCTGGCTTGTGTTTGTAATCTGGCTCTGATTGTGCCTTCTTCATCTCGATATTTATATGATTGGTTGCTGTCCTATAAAATAATAACCTCTGAGTCCTTGAAATTAAACCCTCTCTGATTTTCTTTGTTGCAATAAGTCCTTGGCACTTGATGGAACAGTGTGAATCACCTTTATTGTTCTGGTTACTAATCAAGTGGTTTTTCTCCTTTCAATCTTTTTAATCGTTATCAACCCAGTGAGGATTGGGGCTGGAAGTTAGAAAATGGCCTTTGCTCCCAACTCTGTTCCTGGACAATGGGGCAAACCTGGGCAGATCGCCTACCTTCCTCTCATTCTTCTTGCTACACATGAGATTGTTCTAGATCATCTAATTCTTTAAATCTGTGCCGGAATGGGTTTATAATGCCAGGCCCAGTGTGTGTTTTACTCGGACTACAATCCCAGCCTCCATCCCAAGGCTGCACTGGAGCAGGGCTGGATCTCATTAAATACACTAACTTATTTACAAAATGAAGTTAGATAAGGCCAGACCATGAGGCCCTTGAGGGCAATACAATGTCACATTGACTTTTGTAACCTATTACTAGACAAACATTGCTTAAAAATTAAGACAGTAGCTATTATAATTCATTTCTGTACCCCCAGTGTCCCCCAGTATGTAAGTGCCTCATACGTGGTTGCTGATGAATAGATAACTGAAATGTGGTACTCTAGCGGCCCTTTCCTCTTAGTCTTGATGGAAGCCATAGTTTTCCACTCCTTCCATTCTTTTTCCAATCTTCCTTATCATGTTTTTCTTTGTTTTCTTCCATACTCTTCTACTTTTGCATTTTTTTTTCCTTTTTCTTCCTTTTTTCTGACTCATTGGTATCATGCCATTTTTCATTAATAAAAGTCCAAGTCTCTTTCTTGTGCTAAAATATGCATGACCTAAAAGTTACCATTTTGACCATGTTTAAGGGTACAGTTCTGTAGCTTTAAATACATTCACATGGTGCAACCAACACCACTATCCACCTTGGGAACTTTTTCATCACCCAAACTGAAAATCTGTACCCATTGAACAATAGCCCCCCAGTTTGCCCCTCTCCTGAGCCTCTTGTAACCACGACTGCACTTTCTGTCTCTAAAAACTAGCCTATTTTAGGTTCCTCATATAAGTGAAATTCTCTTTTATTTTGGAGTTTTCCCCTTGCCCCTTCTGACGCTTCTTTCCCTCTACTTCTACTTTTCCTTTTCATTGCCCCTTGTAGCTGCCCTCTCCGTGCATGGCCTCATTTTCTCGATCCTTCTGTGCTTCCTCAGTTGCGATCCACCACAAGGCCCTTCCTTCACGTTTTCTTATGTCTTATATCCACACGTAATTTTTATATCTTAATGCATTTATAAAGTTGTGGTATTATATTTCAACATGTCACACAACATCTGTACAAAAGATACTAAAATACAACTCTTTAAAAATTTTGAAGGCAGGCTTTAGAAGGGGCTGGCTTGTAAAATGACCTCACTAGAAGGCACAGAACAGAGAGGGGGGCCAATGTCATTGGGAGGGGTTTGCCAGGGAAACCATTGTTTCTGTTTGAAAATTGCCACAGGATTTATATAAACTTAGAGACCTAGCAGCTGGATAAAGACAGACAGGTCTAGATATGTATATCACAAAGACAGAAAAGCCAGTTCCTTCAGAACCAGACAGAGAAGAGTCCTAGGGTTCCATTGCAAAGGCACAGTGATTCCTCATCTCTCAAGTGCAAGTTAGGCACTCAGTTACTGATGTTCCATACCAGCTTTTCCCTGAAGTCCCAACTATTCACAGCAAGCTGAAACAGAGTATTTCAGGAAAGTTGTAAATAGGACAAGCACCAACCCTTTCAACATACAGGCATAAGTACACAGAGAGAGAGGTTATTGTAGAACAGATAAACATTTCATAAAGTCTGGAAAATAAAGTAAAAATGACAATCACTCCAATTTCTTACTCTCTTTTCCCCCAGACTGCTTGGGTTTTTCTTTCCATGCACCAGGAGTCTTTGCAATCTATTGCAGCAGAGGTGAAAGAAAGTTAAATGGATATTTCTAAAAAAATTATACTGAATAAATCTAGACTTAGTTCAAGCCATAATGTAGAAGCGATAGAGGCTGTTTTAGAGTACTCGGTCAGAGACAATGGATCCTCCTTAAAATGGGGAAAATAAAAGGGCTGATCTGGAAGGCTGTTTTGACAACTAAATTAAATGTGTATGTAAATCATCTGGCAGTAATCCTAATCCCCAGTACCTCAAAGCTGGTATGCACAAAAGAAAATGGCTCGTAAGGAAACCTAGCCCATCACCCCAGACGTGGATTTAAAATCCGAATGTTGCAAATTTGGGAATACCTGCTTTGGCGATCGTTAGATTTCTTAAAAATGAATATCCAAATAGGTGGCAAGTCATGCTTTTGCAGTTTTTTAGGACCAAGGAAAGCATAGGTCTTTGGTGCATGTTAAACCCAGATTTAGCAGCTAGTTTCCAAACTCTACCCCATGATGTGGTCGTAAGAAAAGCATTCCCAGTCCTTCCATTCCTCTTTTCTCCCCCTTATTTTCTCAATGTTCTTAGGTTCCTATTTTGCACATTTTATTATCGTTTCATCTGTAGTTTTTGTTTTACTTACATTCTTAGTAGTTTGTACGTATTTTTTCAACCTCTTCTCTCTAATTTTTTTCTTGCTACGCACCCTCCTTCCTCCTCAGTTTTATTCCCTGCTTAATCCTCTCCTCTTCTTTTTTGCATTTGCATTCTCTCAGGTTCTCATGTAGTCTGCAGCACTTTCTAGTAAAACCAGTGACTGTAAAATTTTCGTACCATCTTGTAATCAGGTTCATGATACCCATCCATTTCTGAAATTTATCAGCCTAATAATCTTTCACCCAAAGTGAGGTTGATGATGGTAACACAACCAGAAGTGCTAGTGAATCTATGGATTTGGGGGAAAGAAACAGCAACCTGTCTCTAGGTTGTTTGTGGTTTCCCCAGGATTAATCACGTTCACGTTGGACATGGTATTTCAGCACCAGGAACCTCAGAAGCGCTCAACACAGTTTTGCTGCTTATATTTAACTTACATTAATCAGACCTTTCCCTCATATGGATTTATTTGATTTCCCCAACAACCTCCTGACATTAGGTAAGACGCATAATATCGCGCGCTTCCAAGGGCTAAGGAAATCAATGGTGGAGACATCCATGATTGCCATAAGACTGGAGAGCTGTCTAGTTGCTAAGCTAAACCTAGAACTCAAGCTTCCTAATTCCAGGGCATACGTCAGACCCCCATACCACAACTCAGCTTTCTGGGTTTTCAGCCATCATCCTGCCCAGCGGTACCACTGTTGTTGTTATTCCGTGTTAGGATCTTCCGCTCCGGAACCCAGGGAACTACTGAGTATCACCATCCCTTACCACTCTTCCATCCACCTAATAACTGCAAAGGTATTACGAGCACCGAATATAGTCACAACATCTAGCATTCACCGAGGGTTCATGAGATGCCACCCCGTGTGATTTGTGTGGATTCATTTGTGTATTCCACTGCACATGACATATTAAAGCAAATACAATAGGGTTCTCTAAATGCTCTCTGTATATGACTCTACATCTTACCAAACATCACCAGAGCTGTTTTGCAGAGAAAATCTATCTATCCCTATGAAAAGAAAAAGAAGCAAAGACTTTAGAAGATTAAAATAAAACCCAAGTGGAGCGCACAGATACAGTCTCTAAGTCTGCTCCTTCTCTGCAATGAGTAACAGTCTATCCCATTCACCTTGCTGATGGGCTAGTCCCAAACCGGCACCGAGATTCTGGCATGATGGAAGTCCATCTTTATATTTCAGATTGCCTCACTGTTTGTCCTTCTTTTCACAGAGGCACTGTTTCTCCTCAAGGCTATCTATAAATTCTCCCTGTAAGACCCTCCTCTTTGTCTGTGTTAATTGTTAGGGCATTATGAGACAATTGTAGCAGAACCAAGGATAGTTATAAGGAGAGGAAAATAAAGAAATCCCATGTCTAGGAAGATGAAATACTAGTACAGACATCATATCAATTTAGGGGGAGAAAAAATCTCATTGGCAAACATAAATCGCAAAGAAAAGAAGACAGTCATTACAATAATAATAATTACTATTATTACTAATATGAAAAGAGAAAAGCTTGGTTCCAAGTTCACTGAAAAGTTTCCCTTCAGTCTTGAGTGATTCTTCTCTAGAGCCTCCCAGGATCGCAAGCCTATAATTTTAATTATACCTTGGCATTCTCATAAAGCAAACAGCCTGCTCAGGTAGTGTTTATTACCTGTTAGGAAGAATACTTATGAATATGCTTCGCAGATTCCAACTGCCGTGATCTGCAACGGGCCTTCTCAAGGACAGAGGGGTGAGTTGGAATACATGTAGGAGAAAAGTTGCTCATTAAGGGAAGGTTTGTTATCCGACGTATAATTAAGGTGACGGTCCCAGCTTCTGTGACAGCCAACACTCGGGTAGTTGTTTGATTGCTGCGTAGGTCAGAGATCAGCTCCTGCTACAAGATGTAGCCACATTAGTGTGTTAGTGAACAGGTTAGAAAGTAAATTACAGCTGCCTTTCTCAAGCACATTACTGTCGGTCTTCATTGTTTTGTTTTTACTGTACATCAGCAGGACTGTGGCTTCTGAAGACTTTGTGTGACAAGTTAGGCATTTTATCCTTTGAGTAAACAGTAATCATGGTGCGAAGAAAGTGGGGCATTGGAGAATTTTTCCTATTCTTTGAGAATTCCACTCTTCCTTTTTAGTTTGCTCCAAGGGCTCATTGGGGATACATATATTAAGCCCTTTAAATAGTTCATAATAAATCTTTGTCTCGGGCTGATTCTGACAGTTTTTTAAAGAGTCTTTTAAGAGAGAATCCTCAATCATTTGTTAATCCATGGGGTGATCTTCAGACTTCGGGAAAAAAATAACAGCCAGGGCTCTTGGGTAGTGAAAATACAATGTAGGAAAAAATATATAAATATGGAAAATCCCAAGAATATCACCTTACTGAGATTACTTACATGTTCTGCATGTGTCTGAATGCTTTCTTTCTTCCCCAACAACCCAAAAGGAGAAAGGAAAATAATTATCAAACTAGCAAGAATTTTTTTTTCTAGCAAGAATTTTTATTGGTAATTTTATGTTTTTGGACTTATATGCATCTACTAAAATGTTAGACTTCAAATTGTAGAAGAAGGAATATTCTTTTTAAAGTAAACTAATTCTTAAGAAATTATCTAAAGATAATTTCTCCTTTGCCCTTGTTTCCCCTTTAAGACTACTTCTGTCTTCCCCCCAAATTACTTACATACACATTGCTATTTTACCTGGTTGGAGAGAACCATTCTACTCTTAGCGAAATGATTGTAGATAGTGGTTATTAGTGTCAACAAAAAAACTCTGAAGGGCAAGACATGGCTCTCTGAATGAAAGGCCTTTCTAGGTTGACCTGAGATTTTTTAGTTTCCCCTTTGGATATAAGCTAATTTTGTCCAGTATGTTAGATGCTCACAATTAAAAGAATATAACACAGTTTGTGCACCAAAAACATAATACGTGAAACTGATTGGAAGAAAGTGAAAGCCATACTATCTACCATGTAGGCAATTAATATTAGTAATCATTACAATACCTGTGCATTATTTGTGTCACGAGTGGGAAGTACTCTAATGTCTCTCCAAAGAGGAAAAGAGTACTCCATTTCAAGTGTCATATTTTGTATAAATCGTTTCTGTCTCAGGGAAACTCGTTTTGATGTATTTGATTTTGCTTGTAACTGAAGCGATTAAGGAGGAAACGGAAAGATGCAGGTCGCAAGTTTGAGCATAACTTTTGAGGATAAGCATCACAACGGGGGCATTTTCCCCATGGAATGGACCCGCACCTGTATGTCACTTCTAAACTGCAGCTTTCTCAAGGTCTTAAAAATCCTAAGAACTTTACTAATGACATGCAAATGCAGTTTGTTGGGAATAAATGCAATAATAGAGTGTAGCAATGGGCAAAGGACAGCCTACTGTTCTAGATGGATTCATTCTCACGGAGGGTCAAATAATGGAAGACCCAGATCAAGGGCAACCTCAAATACCTGGACCCCTGCAGTTGAGAGGATTAACCGGAAAACCGTTATGACAAATGCAGTGGGAGTAATCAGCTAGCAGGCAACAAGCCATAGGTGGTACCAGTTCTTAAAATAATTATTTGGCACTATAGAATATACAATTTAGACCCAGAAGCCATCTGATAGAATGCTGAAGTGTCGACATTAAAAAATATCAAGTACATCATTAGAGAGTTAGATGTGAAGCAGGGAAAGGGGCAGTAATGCAGTCATTAATACAAATTTGCTTTGCACCCAGTTTGAGAAAAGGATGCGTCTACCCCATTTGCACCATCACCATTAGCCATAGCCTTTATCTTTTTAAATTGAAGAAAAGAGGGTAATTCTACAGCAAGGCTAATTGCAAACTATGTAAATGGAGTCATTAAAAAATGTCTGCTTTTTTATCCCCACCACTTGGGAAGATTTATGAGTAGCCTTGAAGAAAATATACAAATGACCTAACATCGAGTTCAGATATGGAAATGATGCCTACAGACCTATTAACTGACCAAAGTTATAATGACAAAGCCCTGTCTTCCTCGCAGGAAAGCAGGGATACTTCTGCCAAAGGATTAGAAGACTTTGTTTAGGTGCTAAGATGGAGCAGTAGTTACTGAAACTTACCGGGATCATAAGTAAAAGGAAAATTTGCTTAATTATAAGATGTCAAGATAGATACTCATTAGCAAAGTAAGTTATAGATAATTACTGGGCTATCTCCCACTTCTCGCTCCCCTAAATTACTACAACTATAAATAATGTTACTAGAGTATTCTCCAATAAGCCTCAATCCTTTCTTGATGATGGATTTGATATCGTACTTCTAACTGAAAACATTTTGAAAAATAACCACTTCAAGACATACTGGACTAAAGCCATAATGAAAGCAACAAATTCTAGTAGTTCAGATTTCTCCCCTATGATAAAAAATAATAAATGAGCAGAAGACACTGACTCAGGAGACATTTATGGAGACCTGCCAACCCAGACTCTCCTCTATTCCCAGAACACATACACACACACAAATGAAAATAAAAACTGGCTGCTTCCAATAAGGGGTTAATATCCAAAATATATAAAGAACTCACGCAACTTACTATAAAAACAAATGACCCAATTAAAAAACAGGTAGAGCTCTTGGATAGACATTTTTTCCAGAGAAGACATACAGATGGCCAACGGGCACATGAGAAGCTGTTCAACATCAGTCATCATCAGGGAAATGCAAATCAAAACCACAATGAGATATCACCCTACCGCTGTCAGATTGACGAAAATCAAAAAGACAAAAAATAACAAGCGTTGGTGAAGATGTGAAGAAAAGGGAACCCTTGGAACTATTGATGGGAATGTAAATTGGTAAAGCAACTCTGGAAAAGAGTATGGAAGTTCCTCAAAAAATTAAAAAGAGAACCACCATACAGTCCAGCAATTCTACAGCTGGGTATTTATCTAAAGAAAATGAAAATACCAATTTGAAGAGATATAAGCACCCAGATGTTCACTACAGCATTATTTATGTTAGCCAAGATACAGAAGCAACCTAAGTGTCCACTGACACATGAACGAATAAAGACGTGTGTGTGTGTGTGTGTGTCTCTCTCTCTCTCACACACACACACACACACACACACACAGGAATATTACTCAGCCATAAAAAAAAAAAGAATCGAATCTCACCATTTGGAACAGCATGGATAGATCTAGAGGGTGTTTTACTAAACAAGAAAAGTCAGAGAAGGACAACTACCATATGATTTGGCTTATATCTAAAATCTAAAAAAAATAATAATCAAAACAGAAACAGACTCCTAGGCACAGGAAACCAACTGTTGGTTACCAGAGCAGGAAGAGTTGGAGGGAAGGCACAACCAGTGAAGGGGGTTAATAGGTACAGTCTTCCAGTTACAAAGTAAGTCATGAGGATGAAAATACAGCATAGGGGGGACGCCTGGGTGGCTCAGTTGGTTAGGCGGCTGCCTTCGGCTCAGGTCATGATCCCAGCGTCCTGGGATCGAGTCCCGCATCGGGCTCCTTGCTCAGCAGGGAGCCTGCTTCTCCCTCTGCCTCTGTCTGCCTGTGCTCTCTCTCTCTCTCTCTCTCTGACAAATAAGTAAATAAAATCTTTAAAAAAAAAATACAGCGTAGGGAATATAGACGATAATACTGTAATAACTTTGTACAGGGACAGTTGGTAACTAGACTTACACTGGGGATCATTCATAATGTACACAAACTATGAATCACTATGAAGTACACCTGAATCTAATTGTATGTCAGTTACACTTTAATTTTTAAAAATGGTGATTGTGCTAGACCCCATCTCTGAGAAGGCAAATTTCAAAAAAGCCACATATGTATACCAGCATTCCCTTGAGTTTTCAAGCATTGCTTAGTTCTCTAACATTCTCCAGGGGAAACTTCCAAGCATTCAGAACTTTTTCTCTGTCAAACAAATATATCTCAGGCCAAACTCCTGCAGTCTTCATTCCTGTTAATAACATGACAGCTCTCATGCAAAACCATTCCTCATTCTTCTAGGGAAAGAGTGGCCAGATTTCCCTAATAAAAATATAGGACTCTCGGTTAAGTTTTAAAAGTATATGCAGTATTTGGGTGATACTGAAAACAAAAGTCATTGTGTACTTGAAATTCAAATTTAGTAAGGTTTCCTGTATTTTGCATGGGAACCCTAATGAGAACTAAACTGTGCTAGAACCATCACATTTTCCACAGGCCTCACTTCTGCCTCTTCACGCTTATGAAAATCATTCTCTCTCGGAGGCCACCACTCTTGAAACTCTCCCTTAAAGACGCCATGATTCCTATGCTTCTGACTCTCCGGTGCAAAAGAGGAGTGGCCGTCATGCTTCGTTTCCACCGCCACTTCTGGACCTTTCCCCCCAATATCATCACTTCAAAATTTCCTCTTAAAAATTTTTTTCAAAGGACCATCTTTACCCGTTCTCAGTGCCATCAGCTGTCAACAGCCACATCACTCACCTACTGTCCTCAATGACATCCACTCGTGCTCTGCATTCTTCCCGTGTGGCAATCTCTTCAAGGAGGCAACAGGTGCCAGAATAACCAATGACTCCACACACACTTCCTTGACAGCCACGGCTCGAAGAGCTCATTCTTTGACTTGCCTTCAGCCACCCATTGGCGCAACCATCCCTTGACCTTTAACCATGCTTCATTTTTAACATGCCAAATATCTGTATTAAAAAAAAGGATAAAAACTTTCTAAGATATAAATGCAACAAAAATAAGTCACAAAGGGAAAAACTTAGAATTCTCAAAATTTAAAAACATGTATCAGTGAACATTACAAACAGGAAATGCAAACATATGGGAAAATATTTACAAGAAGTATGTCAAAAGTAATATCCATGAGGCACCTGGCTGGCACAGTTGGTTAAGCATCTGACTCTTGGTTTGGGCTCAAGTCATGATCTCAGGGTGATGAGCCCTGCATTGGGCTCTGTGCTCAGCACAGAGTCTGCTTAAGACCGCTCTCTCCCTCTGCCCTTCTCCCCTCTCTAAATAAATAAGGCATTCAAAGATATAATATCCTTAGTAAAGGAAACTATCTCATTCAAATTGATAAGAAAGATACTAAAAACCCAAGTGGAAAACAGAGGACATAAATGCAGGATTCATTGAAAAAGATTCACATGGCCAGTAAGTATGGATTAAAACATCTTTCAACTTTATTAGAAATAGAAATGCATATTAAACATGTGAGGTGTTTTTGCACACCTTTTCAGGAAGACCCCAGTAAAGTATCTTCTCTTACTCTTCTGTTAATTTAATATTTTTTAATCAAGTGAGAACAAATATTTTAAGATGGCAATCAATATGAACACTATCAAACACTTGATTATATGTAAATAAAGCATAACTTTTCTGCAAAGTTGTATGCAAAATCAATTTGTACACACTAGTTTTTTTTAGAAAGAAAGAAAAAAGAAGAAAGGATGGGAGGCAGGGAGGGAGGGAGAGAGAGAGAGAGAGAGAAGCGAGAAAGCAAGCAAGCAAGCAAGCTAGCTCATGTTTTTAAACCTAGTAATACGACTTCTAGAAATCCACCCTAAGAAATAATAAGAAAGTTGAAGGAAGATTCATTTCAAAAAAATTCATCACCAAGCTATGGAACATTACATAGCCAGTAAAAATAGCATGTTTGAAGTGATAATAATATGGGCAAATGCAGATACTCTCATTTCTATTTTTCTTTTTTTAAAGCAGGTTTGCAACCAAGAGCTCCAATATCCTTTTATTCCCCCAAACAGTGTCTAATAAAAGTATTGCTATTATCACACAGTGAGCCATGACTGACATTTAAAAATGGTCAGTTTTGAAATCAGTATATAAATAAATAATAAGACTGCAGCAAAACATCACTTTTAATAGTGACTATAAATGTGTGACAACGTTGTAGAGATTTTTTTTTAATTATCTGGTTTACTCTTTCATATTTTCCAACTTTCCTGTGAGCATAGAGAGAATAGAGAGCCATATAAACATATTTAAAAGCCATAAACAGCATCTTCACAAGTCCCTTCTGAACAAACCTCCCCCTTCCTGGCTGCCTCCCTCAGGTCACCACCCCATCGCCCTTTTCTCTTCCCCAGCCCATCACTGTTGCTTTTACTTGCTTGCTTTTAACCCTTGGCAATCCCTCACTCTAGGGACTTTCTTTCCTTCCCATCATGCCAGCTCCCATCCCTGGGAAAAGTTCCCTATCCTAAGCACTGCCTGGAAAGACCACAAAGCCACTGTTATTAGGGTACCCTAGAAAATTCGTGCTCTTAAAATTAAGCAACTTCCAGCCACTGTCAAGTCTTACTACTTATTTTCTATCAGTCCAATTGCTTTGCCCACATGGGCTGCTAGATATCTGCTTTCACTTTCAAAATCCTCTCCTTCTCCCATGTCCTCTATTGAAATTAAGTTGTTCAAGACCATTCCCATCACACTCCTCTCTCTCCCCCTCCCCTCTCTCTTTTCTCTCACATCCTCCTTTTTTTTCTTACCCCTCATTTCAGAGGTTCACTTATCTTTCTCAGTCACTGATTAAATATCCTTTAGGATTTAAATTCTTCAATTAGCATTCCCAGTGTATACACCTTTAAGTTCAGTCTTCTTGATCAGTGAACATGCTCAGGACTCTCTATTTTCATTACCAAAACTCACCAAAGAGAAGAAAGTCATTTATTTATTCAGTCTTCCTCCCCTTTCTGTCCTGAAGCTGCTCCCTCTGGAGTTGCCAGAAGAATGAGCAATGCCGGTAGGTACATCCGGGGGCACTGAACGATTGTGTCCACTAATTCCTCCACTGGTTTCCTACATGTTAAATTCTTTGTCTTTTGTATAGCACTTATTTTAATTTTGACCAGAAAAAAAAACACAAAAGATAACATGTCTAGAATTGGTCACTGGTACACATCTACCCAAAGAATGGTTTTCTATAAAGCTTTTTACCAACCCGATGTTCTGAAGTTACAGTGTGCAGTGTGTGGGGTATCTTCACTCAGTCAGCCACGTGACTTTCTGTCTTCTCCAAAGCGCTCCCATCAGTGAGCCCCCTGGGTCCAGCCAACCGACCCTCACCCCCTCTCACTCTCCAGCCCCTTCCTCCTCATTTCTCTTCTTTATAGCATTCATCATTGCCAGAAGTTTCTACCTATTTCCCCTTCTCCAAAATGTAAGCACTTACATTTACAAATAGCTCTAGCTCATTGTAGATACTCAGTATTTAAATAACTGAATAAGGACTAAGTGAGTGATAATAAAACATCTGACAGGTGCTTACATGGGCTACTTTAAAACTTCATCCTGTCTTTTAGGGTCGTGTGCCGAGTAAGGGCAAAAAGTTCTAGAGACAGG